>RDPX01000037.1:1155560-1240577 GCA_003991215.1 Morbakka virulenta
TCAAAAAAAGCCCGAGACGAAAAAGCAGAGTTTTATATATAAAGAGAGAGAGAGAGAGAGAGAGAGAGAGAGAGAGAGAGAGAGGTTAATATATATATATATATATATATATATATATATATATATATATATATATATATATATATATATATATATATATTCCTAACATTGATTTTGACATTCTGAAAAAGTTTTGGGACAAAATATTTTGTATCGCGCTAGTACTATGAGAGATTTGTTTTTCAATTTCCAGGAGCAAAAAATGCTTTACTGGCGGGATACTTCGACAAAGGTCTGATACCCTGTGTATTTGGAAGACAGGAAGATCAACAGAAATGAATAAAGAAATTTCTCGGTTTCTTGTTGCAAATGGTGCCAGAGTAGAAAATGAAAACCTGATATTGTTGAAAGCTTGGCAAAAAGTTTCACATCTAATCACTTATCTTTTCAAAAGTCCAATCTGAAAGACTACATAGTTTCCATAACTGAACATTAGTACGGAGTACGGAATAGGGAGTTTGCTTTTTGTCAATAAAAAACAACAACAAGGAATTCGACGAAGTCGAGCCGATCAATCCATTTTGTCGCTATAATTAACATTATATATATACACACACACAAGCAAAATAAAAGAAAATGGATAAGAGCATGGGTAAGATGAAACTGTTGAAAAAGAAATAAAGAGTTTGGCACAAATATTTCTAGTTTAAAAAGTATAACATAGTTTATCTTGTCAAGGTCGCGGTCTCTGCTATTCACAAATGTATCAAGCAAAACATCTTCCCCTCCTGGGTGTTTCATTTTCCCAAAACTGATAACCACAAGTACACTGCTAAAACTTTGGCTACCAGTGGCTTAAAACGTTGTGTGTCAATAAGACTGGACCAGTGCACTTGCAGGCATTCAAGGTCACAAATCCCCTGAGGCATGTCGTATTAATAAATCCCTCGTTCTTAGATTTTGCCTTTATAGTCCTCTGGATATGGGAATGAATAAAGTAATCACACCGGGTCGAGTCAATTAGTACAATCCTATGTTCGGTAGGCCTCTTGTCGTAGATAAAGCGGCATGAGAACGATTGATTGACGATATACAAGACTAGAGTTCAGCCTCCCACACAAGAGGACTCACAGGCCAGACCAGTCATGCTGGAGAACCGTAAAATTCCGTGGGAAAAAGACGGCTCTGGTAGCAAATCCGGACTAAACAAGCTCATTGGCGAGCTCTCGACAGCAGTCATCACAGGACAGGAAATGACAGAAAACCAGAACGGGACCCAGGGACTGAGGGTGGCGTGAAGCCAATCACCTAACTTCGTAGAACAAGTTGATTACTGAAACAAAAGAATAACTTCATTACATGTCACCCAGGGGATAAAGAGAGTCCCGTTAAGTTGGGGACAATAATTTTTTTACGGCTTAAGAGAAAGCTGTAAACTGTCCGAACGATAGGGATGTTAGCAGTTGCCAAACGGCCCTATTTTCTACGAGAAAAAAAAGTTAAATAAGTAACATCACTCTTCTTTCTCCTTGCTTTCCTCTTGCTCTCCATTTGCCTCTATTTCTGTCTCTCTGTGTGTCTGTCTGCCGCTGTCTATCTGTGTGATATAAAATATAGATCTTTGTATATATGTGTATGTGTTTTTATGTAGGTCGTTTTATGACTAATTTTAAAATTGAAAGTAGCAACTAATATCCTAGGGGTGAAAGTGAACACTGTGACTCGTGCAGATGGGGCGGTTTTGCTACCAACTACTGAATATGGTGAATAACAAGAAAAAGCTTAAGCTTACATGAATACTTTGTAATCATGAAATCCACTATCTTTCGTTGAGCGTAGATGCAAGGATTTGTCCACATTGTTTTTCTCCCGTAATCTAGCTTGCTGTAGCGTATGCTCAACCTGTCAAGTAAATTAAAAGCGGATTGAAATGAAATGCCTTTATCTTGTACTTTATTGAAATTAGAGAGGTGCTTTAGAAATTAATTATTTTGAAGAAACCAAGCTAATAAAGGCTGAGTTGAGAAAAATGTATCTTAAAAGGCAGTTGCGCTATTTAAGCTATATTATCTACCAGTTCAGAAATATGAGCATTATACTGTATGTGACAGTGCAGAAGTCAGTTCGTAGGGGTGCGATTCCTAGAGAGATTTGGGGCAAGACGTGGCTTACCCCTTTACGTACTGTGTTTATTCAAAGGAGGTACAACTATTATCTTTGGTATTACGATTTCATCCCAGGTCCTTGGCACTGCAGGTTGGCAAGCAGTATTGACAATTTCAGCTAAAAGCCAAAAGTGTTGAAGACTCAATAGCTTTCTAATCATGAGATTTGCTATGGGCAAGTTTCCAGTCATTAGCAATTCATTAGCTAATTCATTAGCAATTCATTAGCCAATTCATTAGTAATTCATTAGCAAATTCATTAGCAATTCATTAGCCGATTCATTAGAAGAGCCATTAGCATTGCAGGCTGGCAAGCAGTATTGACAATTTCAGCTAAAAGCCAAAAGTATTAAGGACTCAATAGTTTCCTAATCATGAGATCTGCTATGGGCAAGTTTCCAGTCGTTAGCAATTTATTAGCAGATTCATTAGAAGAGTCATTAGCATTGCAGGCTGGCAAGCAGTATTAATGATTTCAGCTAAAATACTGCATAATTTTCTAATCACGAGATCTGCTATGGTCAAGTTTTCAGTCATTAGCTAATTTTTTCACGACCTTTAAGTATTTTCATTTCTTAAGCTTGCTCATATGGAAGAGCTGTCCTTGTAATATAACGTATCAGCGTGAAGTTAAAAGTCTACTTCAAAAACGGTTGCTTTACACGTTTTGTTACAGTCTTCTAAAGAACATGTTCGTATACACAGTAAAAGGTGGTGATGAACACTTGTTATGAAGTTTGGAGACCCGGTTGGGTGCTGACCAATTGGATCTAAGTACTAATCGGGATTTTTCTCGGACTGATGGCAAAACATGTTTGCTTATTGTATTTTTCACACGACGCAAGTCATATTTTTGTATCTAAACTACTAAATTAACTTTCCCCCGAGACTTTAAAATACCAGGTTGTTGCCTGCCGGGGTTCTCTGTCTCAAAGGGAGAAAGGCCTTATTACCCTTGGTTGGCAAAACTCCTAGAGCCCTTTAATAGTCACACTGCGAAGAATCCCCGGACCCAAGACTGACGTCTCGTCCGAAAGTGTACACTCGAGACGTGGAAGTAATGGCTCTACGGATCCGGAAAAGGGTAATACCTTTTCCGGATAGAGAAGTTACAACATTGGACAAAGATCTCTACAACTTATTGACCAGACCTTCAAATTTTGATCTCTTATTGAGTTTTGTTCCTGAGCACCTTTTCTGGTCTTCTGATCATGTTGTTGTCACTTAAAAGTTCCATGTCTTTTTGACAAACAACATCGTCGTGATACTTTCATGTATGGTCAGACTGGCTGGGATGGATTCAGATGATTTTTTGGTGATGTTCCATCGAGTTCAGTCCTTAGCAAAAAAGATTCTGATGCTCAACTGAATTTACAGAATGTGCTGCCGTTGGTATCGAAACACTTGTACCTAATCAAAGTTACAAAGTCAAACCTCATTCGCCTCAACGGTTCAATCCTTGCTGTTCCTCTGATACTGCATACTGCAATCACTTTTATCTTCAGTTTTAACGTGTTGGGGCAGATGGATACCGCGTTTCTTTGAGACAGGCTACACATGGTTATAAAAGGGGGATTTTTGCTGCTAAATCTCGCTATGCGGAGTCAGTTTTAAATCTCTTTCTTCGAAAAAACTAAAAAGTCGAGATTTCTGGTAAATTTACACCAGTGTTTTTGATTCTGGCAAGTAAATTATTCTCCAATCTTTTATGGTCTTTCATCGGAGTTCCCTTCGAAAAATGATCAGATTTTGTACTTTTTCATCATAAGTCCCAGGCTGGCTGCAAAGATTCGCTTGATGAATCTAAAGCTACTGTTCCAGATATGATTCTGCTAGCTGCCTTGAAAGTGTGCTTTTGAGTTATCTTCCTTGCTGTTCAAACTTTACAAATATTTCCTATCAAAGTCTTGTTTTCCGTCTTACCGCAAGGTGTTTCATCCAAACCTGGAAAATGTCGACTTATACGTCCTCTTTCTGTAATACGCAAATTCTTTGAACGACTCATCAATTATTACCTGGTGAAACTGTTGCAGAACCCAGATCTTTCTGTTGCCGTTTAGTACGAATTTAGAGGATGTCACTCCGCTAGTGACCTTTTGACCGTAGTCAAGTAAAGTATTGATAGGTTTATGGGTAAGTCCGGTGAACGACGTACGATATCTCTGAGTATTTTCAAGGAATTTGATAAGGTGTGGCATGCTGCTTTGCTTCATAAGCTCTCTGGTTATGAGATTTATGGACGGCACTTTGGTATCATTCAGTTCTTTTTCTCAGATCGTAAAATGGGTGTAACACTCGATTAGATTACATCTGATTATTTCAATAATGGTCCCAACTCTTTTCCTTCTTTACACAATAGCTTGCTTCAGTTCATTAAGATCTTCGCTGATGAAAACACCTTTAAGTCTGGGATTGACCACAAGACAAGTAAGAAGCAAACAGTTAAATTTTCGAAAAAAGTCTGACTCTCAGGCTGCCAGGGAATGTAAATAGAAGTGGTAGGTTTCTTTCAACGCTGCAAAAACGCAACTGATGTCAATCAGTTGCGTTTTGCGGAGAGGAGTCCCTACCTTTCTCCAATATTTACGCACCATCATTCTCGTGCTAACGCTGGTAATGTTTCTTACCCTCTTAAATAATGCTCATTAATGGGGCCGCTTAATTTGTCACTTTCTCCAGATCTTTTTTGGGTTATTATATTCTATCACTTGGTAAGTCTATTGGTAAAGATTGGTTCTTTGTATAACACTAGAGAGTACCTTACGCCCGCAGCCATATTGTATCTCTGTAAATCTACCATTTGTCCTTCAATGGAAGTTGTCATAATTGGATAAATGCTTCCTCAATGATGGTTATCTCATCTTGATGAGTTAGAGATGTCTTTAAAACTTTGGCTAAGATTTGTGTAGGCTACCATGAAAAACAATTATTCGCATCTACACGAAATTTAGATATTTTATGTATTCTTCAATATTACTTAGTGTTTACTACTAAAAAAGAATAGGATAGTTGGTTAACATTTCTTTATGTTTTAGTAAAAAAGCTCTATATATCTCTTTCAAACCCAGTGTGATAACCTTCACTGTAACACGTGCGGTGGGACGCATTCAGTTCCACACAGTTTCAAATTTGACTTATAGAAGTTTTAATAGATATATAACTCTACTTACCACACCAATTCGAAGTTCCATTTGTGTTGTTTCTTGTTTTAATTGGGCAAGTGCCTGCTTGACACGTACAAGAGGACCTACAACAGAAAAAGAAGGAAAGAAAAAAATTGAGAAATATTTTTTAATAGGTTCCACATGAACCTAGTTCTTAAATACAGAGACTGCCTGAAAGATGCTGGGGCAGAGCATTCCAAGTGTCCTAAAAGATATATCTTAGATTGGTAAATCATTGAAAAACAGTGATCAACACAAAATAATGGAGAAGAAGTAGAAGATAGCTGGGAAGGGGGTAGGCAAATACATTACTTATTGGCCGTCTAAAATTTATGTTCTCTAGCTATAGAATGACTTCTGCGAAAACAAACTCCACCGCAACGAAAAAGACTAGAGGAATCCTTATAGATACGAGAAAGATAATTAAAGCCCCCTAACTTACATCCAGATTAGTCTTATATGGAGCGCTGATACGGGGAGTTTTAGGCGAATTCAAAATGAGCTCGTCACTCTATGATCTTGGTAAAGATAATACGAAGAAAGTGCTTTATTCTTGACATCGTGCCCAATAAGGATCTGGTGATATCTAAAATGAGCAGCAACCACACTACCAAGTGTGAAAGCTTTAGCATACCTTTATGTATCGTTACTGTAATTGTTCATATTATTGTGCTACTTATCAGGAAAATAATAAAAGAAACCTACGCTCTTGCTGCTGCGTAAAGAACAGTAGAATAACAAAAATTGAGTCTTAAATGAAATTAAGTCTCCCAGAGGCTATTTGGTGTAAACAAAAACAACAGCTATGCATCGTATAAAATTTACTATCAACAAATTTCTTTTATCAAGACACCATTTCTAAGTGATTGCCAGTCATAGCTTTTCATCTACATAACAAACAAAACTACACGTCACCGACAAGTTGAGACCTTGAAAACAGGGATATGATATTATTTATATTGACATAGTCTGGTGATGAATAAAGGACATAATCTAAACACGTGACTTCTTAAGAACTAAAAGACACTTGATCAACACTTACCGGCATCAGTCATATTTGTTCCTCTTTCATCCATTTGTTGTTTAACCTGTTCTAATTCTTCTGTGACCTAACAGAGATGAAAAAAACTCATTTTAGAGAATATTATCAAAGTTTCAACAAAAACTACACGAATATGTTAAGTCTTTACCTTCTCTAAATTCAAAGCTCAATTGTATTTTCTGAACTAGTCTACTTTCTGGCAAGACTAGTTAAATATACCGATAAATTGCAATTCCTAAAATGCAATGGAAGATATTTTAGACAACGGAAAACCAAAATTGTTTTACTGAATATCAATAAAGGAATGCAAAACTATCCATCTGAGAAATTAAGTGAACATTATCCTTTGACCAAAACCATGTTGACCGTAAATGCATGAGTACAAAATAATGGGAAAGAAAGCAGGAGAAACATTGTTGGTGCAGTACAAAACCAATGCCATTGGCTAACAAGAGAATTTGTTTAAACATTAACAATCAGACCAATGTTCTCGACTGATAACTCAAATTGTTAGAATTATTGTGATATTGGTACTCAAGTAAAAGATTTGTTTGCAACTTTGAAGCTCAGGCTTCTACTTGATTCTGACAGTAAAGAA
The DNA here is from genome assembly GCA_003991215.1 of Morbakka virulenta. Lineage (NCBI taxonomy): Eukaryota > Metazoa > Cnidaria > Cubozoa > Carybdeida > Carukiidae > Morbakka > Morbakka virulenta. The sequence continues at coordinate 1,162,530 of RDPX01000037.1, forward strand.
ATAAAGGTGAAAACGAAACTGTAATACAAATATGAACTAACATGGTTGTTATATATTAGTATTCAAGTCAAGCTGAATATATGTGACAGACAGCAGGGGACATATTTTTACAATCTCAATATAATTTTAGTTTCTGTGCTTAAAAAAGTGACTATTAAAAATGGGCTCAAAATTAGTGACAACTTATATGGGAATAACTTTAGGTGTTAGGCAATTGGATTTTCTGAGCTGCTAAAAAAAGCAATATGAATCTACACAACACCATATGAACCCTTTGATTCACTTTCTCAGCGAGAGCAATTAATAATTAAAGAAATGGTATAATATGTCAAAATGCTCCATTCTTATATTCTCATATATACTATTCATATATACAGATGAAAATTCTGGCAAAAAACAGTTATTGCAATTTCAAGGCTCTATTTTTGTAGCAAACAAAGTCAAACATACATATCAAACTAGAAAATAAGTATTCTTAGTATAACTTATAAGTCCCAGGGCTCATTTCTTTAACCAAAGCCAAGTACTTTGACAAAGAATATGAATGTGCCCTCTAAAACTTAATATTCGTGCTTTTTTACACGAATAAATGTCACAAGCAGGGATATATATTAAATGCAAAATATTAGTCAGATATAAATAAAATGCAAAATATTAAACAGTTTTTTCATCAATAGTTCATCAACATGATCTAAAGTTTACAGAATGACTTCCTTACTTGTGCTAATTGCTGTGTCAACTCTGTAACGCCACCACTGCTTTGTTTATACCTTTCTTTGATCTTGATGAAGGAGACAAAAAATATGATTATTCGAAAATCTGTTTTTAATTGTATCTCTCTATTGAAAATGGGCTCTCATACCAAATAAATTTAAACAGTTCATGTCCTATAAACAAAATGAAACAACTGTTAACACATTGATATTCATCTATGATAATAAACAAATGAAAATTGAGTCGCAGCAAAATCAGTTTTAGGTATTGCAAGTACAAGCCCACTTTTATTTACAAACTGTTAGCTAGGTAGAAATGATAACCAACTCAGTATAAAATTGGATTATCTGTAGTATCCATATGTTCATATAGTTAGGATTGAGAATCACACAGAAGATTCCACCCAAAGTGATTGCTTAATACATAAACAATAGTTATATGTTTTCATTGACGAAAGAATAACTTTCTAACTTCAGTCGTATGTCGTTGATTAAGACTGGATCAAACAAAAAATTCTTAATATTTCACATCATAATAATAACCGAAAAATCCTATGCTCCTAAATTCTGTTGGCTTTGAATTATGAATCTACTTGTTTCTAATTGACATAGCGTTAAAAAATAAAAACAGAAATAGAAAATTGTTTGATATACGTTTTCTGCTGGCGATAGACAAAAGCTAATGAAAAGACAAGAGAGCAATATTATTGTATGACAGTCTTTTATTATGACACGCAATTTAAGTCCTTGTATAAAGGTCTAACACTTGATTCAGTAACGTCTAGCTGTACCACGTTAAGTTTAGGGGGAAAATTGTTATGCAATGTATTCCATAACAGAGAAAAAAACTCCAACTCACCTCGGTACAGACCATATCTTGCCCTCAGTTTACATATTAGATTAATATGGGAAAAGCACAGTAAAAGCTAAAACATTTATTACAAAGTACAACTATGGCTCATTGGAAGTTCAAAAGAAAGGACAACATTGTAAAAATAAATAAAAAATGAAGTAAGGGGTGAACATAAACATTACCTCAGCTAACTGATCCTGTTGTCCACGATATTCCTGCATCAGATTTTCAAGCTTTGAAAAAAAATTACATAGATATGATGAGAGAACGAAAAACGTCAGTTTTGGAAGTGGAATAGAATCAAAAGGACAAAAAGAGAACAATTTTTTTCGAAAGAGTTAATGAACAGATGTTGAGTTACGGGTAGTAGGATGCAGCTTTAACATAAACGGTGCCTGAAAAATTAACAAATAATTCTCCTTGGTCGAGATCATTACAGTGTGGATACTTTGACAACAATGGAAGAAAATAACTCTCTTTCCAATCCAAAGACAGTCAAGTTAATTCCACAGTTTAAATATATTGACTACATAGACACTTAAGAGCTCTTTGTAAAGCCTTCTATTCTTAAGAACACTTGGAAGTAAGACTACCGAATGACCTGTAATAAGAGTCGTTTAAACAAACCCCTTCAAACAAAGCGACTTTGTAGTACAAATCTTCTCCTTCGTCCCCATAATTTTTATCATCTGCCGGACAGTAAAGAGCTAATGATTAACAAATTTAACTTCTGTTGATTTTCATATTATGTATGCTATGAATATTGGCTAACTCTATCTTTAAATCTTTGTAATTTAGATTTTTAGAGAAGACAACAAATCATAAAGTCTGATTTATTCAAACAGAGCAAAAAAAAGAAATTTAAAAATTATTTAAGTAAATAATTAAGAAAGCTTCTTATATTTACTCTAATTAGCACTACGTACAATTAAAAAAATCGGTTTACAACAAGAAACAAGATTAGAAGTTTAACTTGAAAATATATTTTTGACTATAAAGAAAACTATTAAACAGCACGTAGCTGTGTTTTGATACAAAGACGTGAAAAAGTTCAGCAACTAAATTCTAAGCTTTTACATTTGTTAGCAGTTCCATATAACGATAATTTGGATCTTCTGAGTGTGGGTTAGACATTGATTTTTTATCAACACCGATTTTTTTAGATGCGATTGTAAACATTTGAGCGCAGCCAAGAGGTCCTACAATAATTGGTATCATAACGAATTTGTAATTGGGGTACATTATTTTTAAGTTGCTAATCAGTTGGCTACAGACATCTGTTTTCTCCATTATTTCTGTATGGTTTTCATATTAGCTGTGTAGCCAAACTACGCTACTGAGTAAGACTTTTCAGTTTGGTCCCAAATAAGGCGTTAGGTTAGTTATACGGAATCTTAGCGGAAGTGGCAGTTTTTAGAGAAAGATTCCATTCCATTTGTAATCAATGTTGTTGTATTTTATTGAATAGTAGTATTCATTTGGATATCTAAATTTAGCTTCCGCGTGACGATTGGTAACGACCGCTTTCAAGATATACTTTGCCAAAGCATCGTACCTTAGTGGTAAGCAGCAAGGTTATGATATATGTCTACAACCGGAGAACATATGATTGACATCCATGGTATGAGTTTTGTAAAGGGGGCATTTATCGTATGTAGTGAGTGACTGCCTTAACTCCATTTTCCTTTTCCTTTCGCGGTATCTCTTAATCTTGTTTGGCACTAATGTAACCTACAAAGTGCAATGTTTTCTGTCTTGATTTGGTACGCACCTAAGTAAAGGTGTCGTGGTATACATTTTCTCAAATTATCAGTTACAATTAAAAGACAGGTCATCAACAAAATGGGAAGGTTGCTAAAATATTTTACAAAGCATAGCCACCAAATTAAGCAGGTCATACAATCCGATAAAGGACATCAAAAGCACCAAGGCATTCCAAAGAAAAATTCGCGTGGCATTTAAGTGATATTCAAGGAAACGTCGATCAATCCCTGGTCGTACACAGGATTCTGGAGGTGACAGCAATTCATCAAAAGCATTTCCTCCCCACTCTTTTTTATGGTGGTAACATCCAAAAATCACATATGCTAATAGCCTCCAATGGGTTGTCCGTACCCACAAAACATATCACTGCAAAGAAAATAATAGTACAATCATATGAACAAGCTCCGCAAGCAGCTCATATTACGGACTGTGCTTCCTGATGTGGGAATCGAGTAAAGTTAATTTTCTTTCGTTGCAAAATGTCTAGATGTCTTTTGCACCAAGCCGATAATAACAATCTATTAACGTATGAATAAATTGTAAAGGTAAACTAATATAAACAGTTCCAGGAAAAAAATTGCCCGAATTTTCTCTCCAAGGATGATCATAAAAGAAATGCACACATTTTATCACTGCTGCTTTTCTTTCTTTTCCTAACATTGCAAATTCCATTTTACTTTTTCAAGAATTGAGTGTCACTTTTATCGTGTGCAAGAGGTTCATTCAAGTAAAAAATAATGATAATGTTGCTTTTATCTTGCCAATTGGCAAAACGAATGCCTAAAACCAAACGTTCACACAGTTCAACATACCTGATTATTTATATACTTTTCTCTACTGCTTATTTTTTCCAACGTTTTACTAATTTCACTGTGCAGTTTATCAAGTTGTGTCTACAAAAAATGTTAAAAAAACAAATGCTCAGGTCAGAATTAAGATCACTACTACTATTACTACTACTACAACAACCAATAACAACAAGAAAAAAACCCCCTATTAATACTACTACTACTGCTACTACCTCTAAATACGGCCAACCAATAATATGTTTTCTTTTAATGCCATGCACAATCGTATGCGGGCATAATTCAACTGACAAAGTTAAATGTTCAAAATAAGAGAGAGAGAAAGAGAGAGAGAGAGAGAGAGAGAGAGAGAGAGAGAGAGAGAGAGAGAGAAAGAGAAAGAGAGAGAGAGAGAGAGAGAGAGTAACCTAAATTTGATTTTGACATTCTGAAAAATTTTTGGGACAAAAAGTTTTGTATCGCGCTAGTACTATGTAAAAGTGAGTATGCACGTATTAAATGAACACAATCAAGTCCTATTCTCGGAACTATTTATTCCTTAAAATGAATCAGCTGAAGTTCTGGTAAAATTTAAACCATAAAGTAGACCATACCTTGGTTTCTGCTAAAGTTGTATTGATCCCTTCACTATATTGTTTCATTTGTTCATAATGGTAACGCCAATCCTATAAGATGATTATAATAAAGAATTAATGTATCAGCAAAATTGACCGAATGAAAATTTATATAGTTTTCAAAAAACAAGAAAAATTCAATATGGTAAGCTGGAGGACTGTTAATTAAGATCAATGGTGGGAGCAGGGTTGGTGTCTCATATTATCGTGAGAGTCGTGCACTTCACTTATTTCTTGGTACCTGTAACAAATACGTAATGGATACAATACAAAAATTATTCATTTGAAGTAGACAAGCAACCGTTAAACTTTTGAATGTAGAGAATCTATTATTACCACATTTGTTGGAAATAGTTGTCTGTTTTTCTCTCAAATTGTAACTGTTAAGTTGCTAACAGCTATCGGTGCATCAAAAACGATTGATCAATTAGTGGACAGCTTTAACGTAGAGGAATACACTAACATATATTAGTGGGGGAAAAAAGAGAACATTAATATTTAAAAGGAAAAACGGATGACTGGATGAATAGTTCATTAGCTAATTTTATATCTAGTACCATGACAATATACGTCTGTTAAATATCTCTCTTTTACATCGCTCTTTTATCATTTCATGCTCTTACGTGCTTCATTATTCCAATTGGGTCAACCTTGACTAGTACGCTTTTTGACAGGATTCAACTGCATTCAAAATTCGTCTCACTTATAGGCAGTTTTCTTTCCTGCACTTTCCTATTAAATATTAGAGATCATTCCACGACCATGTCAAGTTATCTTGTTAATGTTCCCCTATAGGCTTACGACATAAACGCTTCACAGTCCTGGATCCATTTCTCTGTATAACATTGTCTGTCCACTCTCAGACTTGCTGCAAAAGTGATAGTTTCTGTCAAGTTACTATTATATTTGGTGAAGCTATTCTTAGCTTTACCAAAGGAAATGTTGCTTCATTTTCTAATTGCTTAGTTTGGACATATATTGCAAACAAATCATACCACAGACTTCCTATTACTACTATGCCGTCTCACAACATTTTTAGGAAGAGAAACTCTAAATACTTTCATTAACTAAATGATTAGAAATCAGTCAATAATTTTAACACATTCATCTTCTCCTTTGCTACTAAAAAATGTCTGTTTAAACGGTGCTTTCTTTCAGCAGCTGCTGCAACAACGATATCTACCACCCATCAGCTTTCCTCGTTGGCGGTCCTTTTTGATGCCGCTATTAACCGTTTATTACACAAGCCGACGTCGCTCTTTTATAGACAAGATGATGCTATCTTATCAAGCAAGTGAGAAGTAAGAGGTCTGATTCATTGCAATATTAGGACATACTTATACAAAAAAGCCCTGAAAACATTCTAGGATCGGTAATGGGTAACGCATTTTCCATAAGTCTTAGATTATCATACCGCTATCCCATTACCCCGATGTTTGGTCTCCTCCAGACTGAAGTTAATGGCTTCAATCAGGCTTAAATCCGTGTTACTGTTTAACGTTTTGGAACAGAACTCTTTTTTCTATAAGCAACTGATAAAATTTACAAGTTACAGAAATTTCGTCTGAAATAGTTTTTATGTAAAGAATGTTCTTTTCCTTTTGAGTGATATAAACCTTTTTTAACAAATTTTTCAGGACCTTTAAGTTCATTTCCTTTTGAGTTTTTCTATTACCAGTCACTTCGACNGCAATATTAGGACATACTTATACAAAAAAGCCCTGAAAACATTCTAGGATCGGTAATGGGTAACGCATTTTCCATAAGTCTTAGATTATCATACCGCTATCCCATTACCCCGATGTTTGGTCTCCTCCAGACTGAAGTTAATGGCTTCAATCAGGCTTAAATCCGTGTTACTGTTTAACGTTTTGGAACAGAACTCTTTTTTCTATAAGCAACTGATAAAATTTACAAGTTACAGAAATTTCGTCTGAAATAGTTTTTATGTAAAGAATGTTCTTTTCCTTTTGAGTTTTTCTATTACCAGTCACTCCGACTGTTGCTTTTCCATCATTCCCTAAAATATATGTCAAGTTATTATTTGGCTCTCTTTCAAAGCCAAACTTTTCTTCGATGAAAGGTATCCGAACATCCTTGTACACATGGTACCTTGTGATAAAATCCTTAAACACAAACTTAATGTAATGATGTAATGACGACGGTCGAGTGCTCGCGTTATTTCTAAACTTTTGTTAAAGTATGAGCACAAAAATGAAACTAATAAGTCTTCGAAGGTTAAAATGTTTGAAAGAACCATAATCGTGGTAGTTTAATTACTTTTTAATATAGGTTGTTCAAAATCGACAAGGCGGGCAGGAAAAGTCCGACGTGATGATTCAAGTCATATTTTGAAAAAAAAACTGGAAGAAAATGACAGACACATATCGAAAACCATTCAAGAGTTCCATGTCGATAGAAAGAATACCAGATGTTGGCTGTCGCAAGAAGACGACGGAGAATTTCTCCGGAGTGCAACGGTGAACGTTTGTGTTCGTAGCAGCATAGAGGTCGAAAAACAAAATACCCTGAGTTAGAGGATGCTATAAAATACTTTCTAACAGAAGAAAGAAAGAAGGGAAGGTTCGTTAATGGTAAAAGGGGCAAAAGAAAAAATGTAAGTTTGTTTTCAAAATTACTTGGGTGGCTGCGGCGGATGCTTTTAAGAAACAATCTGTTCTTCACGCAAGTTACCGGCATTGGTTAAAAGGTTCCACCAGATCCTCCCAAGAGGTGCGATAGGTTGTGGGCTGCCATAGTAAATTCGCCAGCTATGATTACATTTAAAACATGGATTACGCACCATGGTATTTCTGCTTACCATGCTCCTTAGCAATTGAATACACAGACAGAAGTTAGGGTTACGGCAACAAGGTAAAAGCGGTTAGGTTGACGCCGATGGCTACTTTCAAAAATCTTGTAAAATCTCCTCATATATATTTCCCAACTGGAGTGGGAGAGAAAATACTAAAGGAGTAACAATGGCTGGCGGGATAATCGAAAATTCTTAACAGTGTGACCTCTGACATTAAAGGCTTAGCGCCCTTTCTCAACTACGAAGCCTTTACTTAATGGACTCACCAAGACTCTTATTAGCAACGGGGCTGGGCAAGGGTTAGATGACACTAAAATAGAGTACGATCATAGCTAAGGGTATGTCACCATTCTTACGATTTATAGACACCCATGTAAATAAACCTTCCAAGGATAACTTGCAGGAGAAGTAAAATGGATGGATGACCATTTGCGAAGGTTAATACACTGCATTCTGTTAATGAAAAAGAGCATCGCACGATATGGTTGTGGAGTGAATCTACGACGTCTGCCACAAAGTAGCTATGAATGAAGCGGTTCTGGAAGGGTTTCGGGAAAGCGGCTTTATTGGATATGACAGAAACTTTGATGATTTCACTTTTGCTGATGTTCAACTGAAACGCTTAAGGGTAGGTAATAGCCAAAGTAAACGAATTCTTTGTTTACTTGGAAGAAGAAAGGAACAAAATACTTGCAGTAGATGATCTTGACGAACCTGGATAAAGTGCTAATGACGACGATGAGAGAGATGGAGAAGACGTCGACATAGGAATTATATATAATATGACTTTGCAGAGAAGAAATATCTTTAATCTTAGTATTATATCTATTTCATGGTTCATTTTATATCCTTTTGATGCAAAAGGTTTCTGCTAAAATATTAAAAAAGTTTTGGCTCATGGGCTTAAATCCAGGTCATTTTTCTTAATTTCAACAACGTTAAAACAAAAAAAACAGTTTTCGAGCGCACGGGCAGAAAAAGGGGTAATAGGGTTTTTCAGAAATGTCTTATTTAAAGAACTTGACAGTTTCAATATTTACCTTGTTATCTGTCCTGATGTGAACCTTAAGTTTTGGAAGTACCCTTTCCACCTCAAGTTTCCACTCAGAGGCATCAACACTAGACTCTAACACTGACTCTGGTTTACTTTCATTTTGTTCCTGTTCAAAATAATAAAGATAGTCATGTATTGGTTAAAGTTGCAAAATAAAACGGAATTAAAATATTGTGGTTTACAAAATTAGGAACACCTTTTTAATATCTGGATCAACGCAAAAGCTACGAACATTTGTGCCTAACATTTGTTAGTTATACTCAACAATTTTCTGAAAAAGTGACTGGTCAAAGTTTGAAACAAATGTCTACCAAATTAAAAAATTAAATTCTGAATGAAACTTTTATTAATTAATGTTACTCTGTTTGTCTTTTCAAGTACAACCATGTTTTAAGCAAGAACACAAAAAGAATGCACCTTCTATACACGTCTTTCATGACCCGAAAATTCAAAACAAATTTATCAAACGGAAAGAAATTTAGTTACCTTCTGATGGCTACAAGCAACTTGTTTGCAGCCATGCTTACCTAAAAATATCATGAGTGGCTGATGCACTGGTAGCAATATTGGATAATTCTTAAAAGAAATAGGGCAGTACAAATATACAAAAGAACTATTACAAAGATCCAAAATCAACCAGGTCAAGGATAAAGAAAATACCCATTCAAAAGAAAATGCGGCTCTATCAATTTGTGAAGTGAAAATGGAGATTTATCTGCAATTTTTCTACGGCAAGGTCAAGCAGGATTTCTTTGACTTTCAACTCTTAAAATTCCTTATTTGTTCAAAAGTAACTTCTGGAAAAATTCTTTTACTCTTAAAAAACAACATTGCAGAATAAAACACAACACAACAAATATCTCATCAAAGAAGCAATATTAAAAGTTCAAACAGCACCAAAAGATAACAATAAATCCATATGTACAGGTCGCGAAGCAATATATAACCTCTCACTTAATAAAATGAAAATAATCTCTTTTAATCTTGCTCTAAAAATGTGTGTACTATGCATAGGATGCGTCAATATCAACTTCAAAACGTTTCACAGGCCGAAAGTGTCAAGTAGTTTAGCTAGTTATTCTATCGTCATTTCAAAAAGAAAATCTAGTGAACCGTTGGTTAGTCATTTGGTGCAAAGCTTCATGTAAAACTACCATCAAGCTGAAGGAAATTAAAATGCTGCACTGGCATACACAAGCCAGTTTTTTCTCACTTCGAAATAACTGTTATTACTATCAATTCTACGATATCAAAGACAAATAAAATGTTATAAAAAACATCATACATTTAAATATGATTTATGTTTAAGTCCAGCCAAATCAAGAAAACTTTCCTCCTCGTCGGCTTCTTCTACTTCTTCCTGTTTAAACAGGAACAATTGAGTGATTGATTAATAATTAATTATTAGAAAGTCAACGGTAAAAGTAACCCCTTCAACCCTAAACGCATAAAGAAACAAAAAAATGTGATTTATTTTCATATTTTCTACATTCTAAGATTACAACTGGGTGCTTACTAAAATCATACAAATCGTAATTAAAACACACAATGTCACGCCTTTAATGAAACTAAAAACATCATCAATAACGTGATCATTAACTTCAGGATCTGGCCAGTTTTAATTACGCCTGTAAAAAAATAAAATATTTTGTTCGAATAGCAAAGCAAAAATTTGATGTAATATGGTGCTCCTACTACAGATATTTCCATGATGTAAAAATTAAAAAAGGTCTTGCTACGAGTGTTCACTCCCTACTACCCTTAATTGATGGTTTATAATAGATTTGGTGGAATAATTTTTACTTAAAGAATTGCATAATCTATTTTTAACTTACCTATAAAAATAAAGGACCAGGTTTGTCCTAAAAATAATGTGTGTTTCAAAACATAAGGTAGCTTCTCGCGTTACATTTCACCATAAGGGCATACACTATTGCCATTTATAATAAACACGTTGGATTAACCCAGTAAATCTTGATTAAAAAACGGCAAAAATTGACGATAAGTTCACAACCAAACTCTTCTACCAGTTATATTTTCCTTGGCCTGGATGAGAAGGATAACTGAAAAGATAGAATATTTCTGCTTTAAAAGTGGAACACACTGTTGTCTATCCTTCCCAGAAATAAAGGCTTTCTTAAGTCGACAAAGTCCTATTTTGATAAAGCCAGGCAAATAGTGGTAATAAGATATAGCTGCATGATAAATGTTCCTAAAAACTTTGAAACAATTTAAAAAAAAATAACGGGGGGGGGGCATTAAGAAAAAGAAAAGAGCATTTTATACAGTAGCAGTGCAAAAAATGAAACTTAGGGGATAAATAGAAGTCCTCCACTTAGGCTCTTCGACAGAGAATGGTCAAGTCTCATTAAAGAACAAATAAAACGATGAACACTCCAAAGGGTAGTACCAGAAAGCGTCTGCCTGTATCGGTCATCGAACTACTTGTACAAAAAGGAAAGAGATGACATAGCATAATGACATAGAAAATGTTTTATATGTTCAAGAAAGCTCAGGAAAAGTTATTTAGGCTGGGGACTCGTATATTCGTTCCAAAAGATGCGGATTGGAAGTAGGCGTTCCTGACCGAATAAGGCTACAATACTCCATACGTGATTGGATTAAAATTTATAGAGTAAAGAATCCTCTGAGCTAGGTACTTTTGTGCCCGACAGAGAGCAAACTTTGCTGAAGCTAACTTAGCAAATGCTTTGACATAGAACTTGAAAGCAGATTTTACGAGAAAGAAAGCTCAAGAAGCCTAGCACCAGAATTCGTAAGGAACATAGAGTCGTTTACGGGGGCTGAAAGTACAACTGGGTTCCTGTGCCAGTTGATGGAAAGAAGCTTCATTTGCTACGCAATGAAAATGACAAGTTATTTCCTTCCCCATTGAGTGACGTTGCAAAGGTAATTCTCGGAACAATTACGCATTCTAACTTTTTTTAACAGATGTGGTAGGTGTTGGCAAAAAAAATTAGTTGTGTCGTCAGCAAAAACATTCGCTCTGAAAGCATACGACTGGGCTGATCATTTACAAATATTAGAGGTAGAATTGAACCTAAAACAGAGCCCAGAAGGGCACCAGCATTTAACCAGTCACTATCTGAGGGGCAGCTATTCACTAAAACCTTGACGCCACGACTACTATGAAAAGATCGTCATACGAACTGGATTTTGTCCGAAAAACCACGTACCTTGAACTTCAGGACCTGAGTGCCAAATGTCATTGAAAGTTCAAGAAAAGCAGCCTTACTTCGTCAGAAACATCAAGGGCACAGTGAATACCTTCCACGATAGTAATAAGAAGGTCGGCAATTAACCGAGATGAAGAAACACCACTCTGATGGACACGAAAGATACTGAGAAACTCAAGATGCTTAATAAGGGAGACATTTATAGTAGAATAATGTATTTTGGTTATATTAGGTTAAAGACTAATAAATTTCTAGGATCAAAACGTTCACCAGCAGACGGAAAATATGACTCATTCAAACACTTGTTGAAAGATTTAGGGAGACCAGGTGAGATTTCCTGGCAAGTCTTGCAGTAGAATGGCACCAAGGCCAGTGGCTAAAATTTGGTATTGAAGGTAATTATAGAGGCAAGTAAGGTAGAAGTGATTTGAATTTCATCAAAATGTAAACCAATCCGTGATGGGAAGCCAGGTCACTGTCATAGGAAGTAATATTAGCTGGAAAACGCTTTATCTAGAGTAGGTGTAATGACTTCAGGCCCGTTAAAGCGCAGAGCGGTAGGTAGTTTGTTTTTTCAGTACTTAACTGCCGAGCCTTCAAAGGTCTTGCCAACCAATCTTCTAGCCTATTACTAAGTTCCGAGTCCATTTTGTAAAATTTTGTTTAGCCTCTTCAAGACTTCTCTTGCAAAGAGAACGAACGGTTGTACAGAAGTAGTTGTTTAGCGAAAGTTCTTGTCTGTTAGGATAAAAATAATCATTGCGGTAAGCAATAGCAGGTGCACACGGTGGTTAGAACCAAAGGGGGGAATAACATTAGAAATGTAATTTCCTGCTAGGTACAAATGCATCAATGCCAGCTTGGATTAAAGGTGGGCCTTCTAATGCACAATGTTTAGCACCAGGTTTAAAGGTATCATCCCAAGTTAACCCCCCACAGGAAATCAATAAAACTATACTTGTTTCTCTCCTAAGAACTGTAGAGGGTCAGTTGCAATGTTGAATCGCTAACATCTTGTGAAGTAAAACAGAAACAACAATCAAAATGAGCCAGTGGAGCAGAGTCATTTGCTGAGCATATATTAGGGTTAGATGTAAGAAAGAGATTCGGAGTAAAAGGGTTTTGATCGTCTGCGAAAGGCTGGCTGGAAAGTTAAGTCGTTGTGATAAGCCTTGTACTCCAGCAGGATCAGTGACATGGGAATGAAAATTCTAGTCCTGACGACGGACATTTAAGTCCCCGCAAACAAAAAAGTTGCTGACGTGTGCTTTTAAAGAGCTCTTTCAAAGTTATCCGAGTCAAATTCGGGCACCGAACAACCTGTGAAGAAGGAGAACGGACAAGAGAAAAAAAGTCGCTAGTACATCCGGGGTCTTTTGGAAGGTTGATTTTTACCTTCCAAATCAGTTTGTCGAGCTAGCAGTAAACTGAGTTTAACGTAAACAGCATGGGAGTTAACCAGAAATAGTGAAGTCATTAATACTGATTTTGGGGTGAGCTCGTATATCTGGAAACCAAATATAACAGAGGATTTAACAAAATAATGTTAGTGAAGGAGACATGATGAGATTTAGGTGAGCTATAAGTCACCGGTTTACTTTTCAGCGTTTTCTGAGAATTTCCACAATTTGAATAAGTTTGATTAAATATCGGGGCTAGAACCCAGGAGAAATCATTGAAAGAGCCGTACAATACGCCACAGTGACCATTCTGGAACCTCAGGCAAGGGTAAGGATTGGTTGTACCAGGGAGCTGAACTTAATTGTCAAAGGCTGTTGCAGACAAACATCATCGGGAGCACCTTAGAGGTAGTAGGAGCTTATCCCTATTGCCACTCTCGCCTGTGACAACCTTTCACCATAGTTAAAAATTACAAGCAAGATATGTTATTTAACAGGCCAACACTACCCTTTGTTGTTTTACAACCAATTAGTTGAATAAGTTTATTATAAAGTCTTGCTGTTTAGCAATTTTGTTTTCCAGCCTGAAATTGAGAATGCCATTCATTTAATCGCACATCGCGTATACTGGAATTATCAACGTCATTTATCCTACGGTATCCGGTCCTTAATTGACAATTGTACTTAACAGCTGTTCATCCATAAATAAATCCTATCAAGGTATCACAGTCAATGGTCTGTTGGTCGGTAAATTCTGTTGGCGTAATGGCAATCCTTTTCTACTTTCAAAATCAAAGCTGGAAATAGATGGCTGGCAAGTACATTTATTATATAACATGCGTCCTTTTAATCTAGTTGTATCTGGCACATTTGTCGTTGCATATCTTACGACGTATTATATTGTGTTATATTATAAAATGTCGTAAAAATTACCTATATGTATAGCTGCAGTTTCTTTTTCTCTTAAACAAACATATACAACATATACCTAACTCTTACAATACTGAATTTGCCTCGCCTTATTTATTCATGTAATTACATTCTTGATGTGGGACATTGCTTTTTTTAAAATAGGTTTGAAGTCATTTTCCCCCAGCAATTGGGGCTCAGACGGTGCCCTTCAGAGGGACTTTAATTTGGCAGTGAGGAATTTCTTGGCCGGATGCTTTTCCTGACGCCAACCAATGGCTGTTTTTTCTTTGTAAAGTTCCAAATTCTCCTCCACAGCTCCGGGAATCGAACCCGGAACTCCTGGTTACGATGCAGTTGCACTAATATTGATATTGCTTAATAAACAATATATATATGTATACGTAAACACATACATACATATACACATACGTACATATATACATACATACCTACATACATTTATATATACCATTTGGATGTATGTACCGACGGAAGTATGTATTAATCATTCAATGGATAAATCTATTCATCTATCTATATATATATACATACACATGCATGTATAAGAATGTGTGCACATATATCAATAATGTACAAAAGTAACATACTTGTAGCTCTTCATTCAATTTGTCAAGGGTAAGCTCGGAATCATCTTCCACGACAGTATCATCATCGCCATCCTCTTCACCATAAAAAGGTCTAAGAGAACAATCAAACAAATTTATTTCAATTGTTGATAGTAATTTTAGACAGCTGAATACCCTATTGTCAAAGGCAAATTTACTTTATCTTAGAAAAAACTTTTAAGACTTGCGTTGTGGTTATATCATTTCATGGGAATTGAATAAAAACAAATGGTGAAAAGTATGCCAGAGAACTAAAAATTCCGCAACTTTTCATTACATCATAGAGAGCTGTTGTGTTACAATTTTAAGTAGTTATTTATGTAATTGCACTAAACAAGAAAAACAACGCTGATAAATACGTATTTTACATCAAGCGCTTTTCAAAAAGTTAACTCTCTCCAATTCCAGATGTAGAATTCGAACTTTCACTAGTTTGATCTAAATTTTCTGGTTTCTTGAAATTTCCCTATGCAATCCTTTTAAGAAACCTCTTGTCATTCGAACCTCATAACTTTATTTAACATTTCAAAATTCGACCACTTTTTTGTATTCTTTAAAAATGGACTGATGTTAGTGCCTACTTTTGTATTGTATTTTATTAAAAGCCCAAAATTATTTTAACAATTTTTTTGTTTTAAGCTACTTCACGATTTAGATAATATGGATAAAGGCCAAAAAAGCAAAAGTTTAAGAATAACTCAGGCAAAATCTGTGACCTTTGGGAAAACTTCATAATCCAAACCTTTGTAATTCGAATTTCTTCCGAGCTCCCGCAGGGTTCGAATTAGACAAAGTTGGCTGTGTCGTCATTTTTACGTTTCGTTGTTTGTCGTAAGATTTTTAGCAATGCAAAGGAGTACTGAATAATAACTTACAGTCATGTATTTGATATATCTTTACGTGTGTTTTGAAAGGGTCTCATCCAAGTTTATCTAAATTATGTTCGCCGTATATAAGTATATATGCCGTATAAATGTATATTTATAATGTAATACATTTTGTAGCAACAAAAGTAAAACATCTAATATTTGTTATTTAATAACTAATATTCGCATTATTCCAAAAGGTAAAATGATATAGCGATTTTACCTGGTAAGTCGTTTCTTATTCTTAAAAAACTTTCGTTCATTTACACAGGTCTGGCCAAGTCTGGTTGAATCTTGGAAAACTTTAAAAAGTTAGCTTTTCGGGTAGTTCTTATCTTGTATCTTTAAAAAGTTGCAAATGTATGCTAATTCTTGAAAGTTCTAATTTCTCTTTGACACTTTCAATGTTATTTTAAGGAAAAAAGTGTCCAGTAAGGGGCCCGTAAAAAAATATTCGATTCTGCAATTATTGAACCGCTGCCCTCCCCCCTCGCCTTATTTTTAGAGTAATATCAAAATTTTCAAAAATAAATCCGCTCTACACAAAACTGCTTTAACATAATTCTGTATCCAGTTCTCTTTTCAGGGTTTTGTGTAGCTAATAAAAAAGGTGGGGATTTGTATTCCGTGGACACAAAGGTGGAAGGTCAATAAACTTATTACCAGTTCGGATTACAGATCACTTCCATTTTATGGTTGTATGGCAGTTATGGTGGCTTTTATTTCTATTAACTTTTCTTATGGTGTTTTCCTTTAATCAGTGAGGGCAGCAAAAAGGTGAATGACTTTCAATAAGAAAAAGGGGAAAGTAAGTAGCTAAGGTACAAACAGGAATCACTTACTTTTGCCAAGAAAACTTCTGTGCTTTTAAGGCTTCATCTGCAAGTTTATCAAGCAAATAAATTACCTAAAAAAGTAAAAAAAATCGAAAAATCAAACGAGTTAAAATGTAAAAAATGGGAAGAAACTTAATTCACTGGTAATTTTTTATTGGCTGCAGATGCTGGAAATAACTTGGCCCGAATGACTTAATTTAATTACCAGGTACTAGTTTAGGATAGGTACAGTATAAATACATAAAAGGTACCAAAAAATTATACTGCCTCATCATAAACTTCAAAAGGCAAGAACTCTAAAAGCAGTTCATGAACGATAGTACTAGGCACAAAATCAAAAACATTTCTTCGCAACTGTCGAAATTCTTTACCAAAGACGGCAAAACGCATTTAAACATGTTACCAGAAGAGAGATGAACGGCAGAACCTTACGGCTACCCAACATTGATCGTGAATGATAGGTTCGTGATCGGACTCAATGACTCAATGCAACAATATCTTATTAGTAAGGATTCAGCACTATCTTTAAACGGAAAGCTCCACAAATTGAAAAGTACGAAACTAACAAAACAGTCATCATCACCAATCCGGAGCTATCTCCAGAATGTCACTGGTGACGAGGCAGGGTATGAAATAATAAACCTGAGCATGTTCGTTAGTAAGCAATAAAATATTGCGATTACTATAGAAGTCGGTACTCAACAGGAAAAACAACAGAGTGGTACTCTTACTTCCAAAACATTGGTCTTACAGTTACTGATTGTAAGAAAAAAGTAAAAGCCAACGTAGTGTAGAAGCTATAAGAAACTAAAAAACACGCAGTCTGAGTTCCAAGAAAAGCAACAAAAAAAACCCCAACATCTGTGAAAGCGAATCGAATACAGAGGAAATTTATACCTATATATTTGGATTATACCTTCAAAATACACTTAACATTAACATTAAAGATGATCATACATCTATATCAATGTAAATAGATACTGGCATCTCTCCTACAACATTGTCGGTAAGTCTTGATTCAAAATCAGTAGTTACCTTAGTTAATGTTACTCCACAAAGATGTTACTACACCTATAGAAAAAGCAAATTTCAGCTTCTTTTACGAAAGCGAGCAGAACCAAATTAAATCAGATATTTCTACCAAGAATAGCCCTAACTCATATAGAAGAACTAGCTTAAGTTTTAGTTAGGCTAGAAAGGGTTTATTAATCCTTAGATTGGAGCATACTAAGAAATGTGTCAGTTGAAAGATAAAGTGGATATACAGCTCCCCTCTTCAAAATTTACAACAGAATGAGAAGAACTCCAGTTTATTATTTACCACTTATGTTTTCTTTCAATTTCTCAATGAAAAGTGGGATTTTATGTGAAGCTTGGTTTTTGTAGGGATGTAATGGTTGAATGATTTGAAGATAGTTTTAAACAACACTTGCCAAATAATCAGCAGATCTATGTCGGGGTTGGGGAAGTTCCTACCTTTGGTCATTAGGCAGGTGTAAACACACTCATCAATTTAACCCCTGGTTTTCTAGAGTGTTATTTCATCGTAATGACTTCTATCAATTGAGGACAAACTTAAAATGGGCACAAAAAAGCCCAATTAGATTTTCATAACGAGAAAGAGGTAGAAGTATCACAGAGGGGCAGGAGGAGGTAGCTTCCCACAACGTATTTTTGAGCAATTCTTAATCCATCCAAGATTTTATAGGATGAATACAGGGATAAAAAAGGCCACGGTAACATATTTTTCCAAACAGTAGTTCTCCAAAACACTTTACCTCTGCAGCAGTCCTACACATCCTACTCACTGCCTTGTTCACAACCTCCTTTTCCTTGCACGCTCGGACGCCGTTCTCAGTATTCCTTTAATTAAAATATGCTTTACTGATCATGTAGTGACATAGTCTTTAAAAATACCACGCTGTATTGTGTTTCTGCCCGCAAAGCTAGCAAAATGGACAGCAAAGCACCTAAGACAAATCCCGGTTTAGTATTGATAAAAGTGCGTAAGAAAATGGAAAATGGCAGTTCCCAACACCAATCTTAATCACAGCCTCAATTGTTAACTGTCGATTCAATTGATCCCTGATTTTGAAACAATTGTTTTCAGGGAAGTGGGGCAAAATCGCCCACCATCTATAAACTAAGAGTACCGAATAGTCAAAGAATGTCAGGTTCTGATACACCAAGAAAACCCAAAACAGCATTTGTTCTCCTCGAGCTTGACAGTATGTGGAAAAGGACGAGCTTTTTGAAAAAGACTGCAGAATTAGAAAGAAGTTGCGTGCTTAGTGGTGACATATATGGCTGAATATGTATTGAGCGTCCTAACCGCAAAATTTGTTATGGGATCCTATTATTCGAGCGCAAGTTCATGAATATTCACGTGAACATATCATATCACAATATTTTCGATGTTATTTTACTAAGGCAGAAGAAGGCTTTGATATCTTGATCCAAGAAACATAGCTGCATAAATAAACTAAACCGTAACAGAAGATATCACAGTTACGATATTAGGAGAAATGGTAAGACAAATGCGAATAAGCTTTTAACGAAAAGGGTATTGGGGCTATACAAATTTTACAAGTCACGGTTGGCTGACGATTTCCACGCCCCATGGCCACCAGTAGTAATTTCTGTTTTACACTTTTACACACTGTATACAAATGTGGTCAAATTTGTTGCAATTCTTGTGTGCTCTATTCCTTCTGGTGCACGACTTGTATTTCTTTGTTATGGGACGAAGTATGCTGTTATTCCTGCTATGTTTATAAACATCTATTGTAAGCATGTTACACTCAGATCAAAAGAAGAACCAGTACAAAAATTTTGAAGTCTTAAACAGCAAAACCAGTACGAGTCTTCCCAATGTTTCATAACTGTCAGGAAACCATGCAACACACAAAGCCTTTTCACTTATTTCATCTTCAGTTAAAAATATCCAAAAACTACACTTAATGAGTACGCAATTCGTTGAATATTCCTCCTTGCGCTCTTTAACCCACTTCTTGATAAACACCATCATTTCAACAAAAGTGCTTGATATATATATAAAAATCTATAGTAAGTCTTCAGCTCTGGTTCCCAACCAAAAATATGCTTGCGATATAGAGCATCTGTACTGTACTGTACGCATGTTTTCTTAATACAAACCAATGTTCCTTTTACCACGAAATGAATACTTATTTGTAGTAATTTGTGGGAATGAAGATAAGAGAATTTTCACAAAAATGTATAATGAATACCAAAAAACATTTCTCGATACCAGTCACAAGGATAAACTTACGGTATTCACACATCGTAGCTTATTTCTACCAAATGGACTCCAATATAGCCCACATTATGCTTTAAATGCTTTAAAGAGAAATCAACAAAATATTCTCTAAAGTTCCGTTTACATTCGTGGGTGTGATCGATATCCATAAATCAAGTAAAAATAATAATGCTCACCTGAGTAATCTATCGACAGTATATGAGATCATGGAAGAATGTGGACTTAATATAAAGTATTCGAAGTGTACATTTACGACGAATGAGTTAAAATTACAAAGTTATCGTTCCAACAAAGACCTTTAGCTGATAAAACTGAGGGCGTGGTCAAACCATCCATATTTCACCAAATTAATCTTCGAAATGGTGAATTACAATTACTTGGAAAATACTCTGGACCACATTGAATCATACAAAAACATCCAGTACGAATAATGAGCTAAAAATAAGATTTAAAGGGCAAAACAAACGCTTTGTTTTACTTAATGACAAGGTGCTCCTCCGAAAACCACATAGGCACATGAGCCACAGACAAGCAGCTGTAGGTGTTTTCAAGAACATCAAAACAACCCGACCGGTGAACCGGAGAATTTATAGAAACCCCCCAAAGTTCTGTGGATCAGACGCTCGGCTGTCATCGACTACAAGGGCAGCTGTGATTATCGGTGACAAACATCTGCAACATACAGACTGCCCTATATAGTAGTAAGAGGAAATGTTATATGTGGAAGTTAAAATCAGCTCATATCATTAAAACCATACCACGATCGTTGAAATCACGAATACAAGGAAACTAAGGATGGAAAGTGAACTCATTTTACATTCACATGACAACAGGCAGTAAATGCTAGACACTTATGTAAGTTCTGCGAGACTCTTGCCTTGGTTTATTTAAGTAGATGGATTTCGAAAACACCTATCTATCACGTTAAATGAAACAGTAGTTAAAAATCATTCACTAATTCATTGGTTGTGGTTTAGCTGTCAATCTCCTGCGAATCTGAGGATGTGATGAAAGTGCTATGATCGAACAAACTGAAGTTATCCGTATAGCTAGGCCTAATTTCTACTTCCAAGTGTCAAAAGCCATTTACATTAAGCTGCCCCTATCTCTATTGTTTAAACAAGACGAATATGCGAGTGACGCACAATAAGTAGATTACCAGGTCACTATGCGATAAGTTTGTTTTTCCTGATTTTGCATAATTCTGCAAATACTGCACCCAGCTTGTTCCTCCACAAAAAGTGACAAACTATTGTGCTAATAAATGTCATCTGCCTTTAAAAATTCCTAGCAGGTTAAATCAATGAAAAGTGTGTGTTGCTGTTTCAAAAATCTTAAGATAAGTGGTAAAAGTATCATATTTTCGTCTAGTGCTTTGACTGTTCTTACCTATGTTTTTTCAGAAGATGCCGTGAAAGCAAGCTCAGTTTATTGCCTTTTGTACGCCTTGACAATCATCTTTGGACGGGAGTTAGCATGTGATAGAGAAAAATACTGATAAGGTACTCTATCACCTATAAAGCCTTCTCATAACATTCTAATTCATACCATCAGGTTGAGCAAATCAAAATTTTAAATTAAAAGAACAAACAAGAAAAAAACTATTACGTTACTTTACCTGTTCTCCTGAACCTGTTTTTAGTTTTGATGGCGGAAAATCTGTAGAGATACCCTAAAAGATATATTAAAGAATACGTTAACAAAGAGCCAATTTTCAAACTACTGCTATAGACAAAATAACAATAATTAGGTCTGTGGTTGATGACTTGGTGAAAAATGTGAAAAAAAATTATGGAAAGTGTTAAACATAACAATTAAAAATACAATAAAAGCTAAAATTTAGTCTATCCAGCCAAATCTCAAAAACTGGGCATTGGTTCATACATGCACAGATCACTAACCTAATGTAAAATGATCTTCATTGCGCTTGAACACTATTATTAAAAGCTTAAAAGTTAGGGGGGTATTCACACTATATTTCTACAACAAAACATATAGTGTGACTTCAAAAAGTTTGGAATACTGTCTGATACTCTGTAGAGCCTCAGCCATTCTATATCCAACTGTGCGGAACCGTGTCGTAAGCTTTCTTGTAGTCAATCCATGCCATGTTTTGGTTTTAATGGCTCCTTTTACAATCTACAAGTATCGTTTTATCTACAAGTAGCTGATCCTTTGTACCCCTACTATTTCTTATGCAACTCTTTTGTTCTTTAGGTAGCATCTCATTCTCATCCAAAAACGTGTAGATACTGTCCGATATTATCTCTGTCATTAATTTCAATATCATGGGCAAACAGGATATAGGTCTTTAGTTGTAATCTGCATTGCCTTTTGCTTGATCTTTTTGGCACAACATAGCTTTCTCAGTGGCCAACCATGAGGATATTTCACTCTTTCTAATCATCAAATCATTTAGCTGAGAAGCAATTCTCTCAGGTAGAGGCGTTAGTTTCTTAATCGAAAACCACTGGATTCCATCGGGGCCCAAAGCTCTCCAATCGGGGATTTTCTTGACTTGCTGCTTTACCATTCTGGTAGCGATTTCAATATCATTTTATTCTAAGTTAGGTTTCTAAGCTCCTCTACCCATTCCTTCTGTTTTATCACGTTGCATTTCGTTGTCATATATGTTTGACCAAAATTTTCTATTTTTCTCTGCATTTGGTGCTTGGTTTTCTCTTTTGTTATCATCTTGAAGTTGTAGATAGACCTTCCTTTGGTTATATTGGAACATTCGATTAACCTGGTATCATCTTGTCCTTTGCTCGTATCTCCTTACTTTGTATGGCTTGTGTTGCAATCTCTGTTTTAGCTCTTCGATTACAAGACTAATTCCTTTTCTCATGATGTTTTATTTACTTAAAATTTCATTATATTTTCTCCTCTATCCCCCGTTTTCACGTTCAAAGATATTGGTATGTTTTCTGAGTTCGGTAAAAAACTCTCTTATTCTTCTTTACTATCACGGCTCTTTCATCCTGTATTCTCTTTTCAGTTTTTCCCAGCCTAATTTCTTCCCAACACACATAGCTCTAGCACTCATTAGTTTGTTTGTGTCACCTATGTCATCCTTTCTCATACCAATGAACACCGTATCGAATTCATTAACAAATTCATAAACAACTTTTCTATCTATCTTATTCAGATTTATTGGTATTTCAATATTCTCCTCTTTCATTATATCAATAATTTCATTATATCAAAAAATAATAGGTACAACCTTAACAGAAACGCTGTGAATTCTTTCGATTTCAAAGGCAAGGTCTTAATATTTTTCGATCTTCCAGGCCTCTGTAATAACTACGTTTTGGTCTGCAGGGAAAGCGATATCAATAAGTTGCCAAACATGTTGATGTTTGTAAACTACCGTTATATAGGGTCCATAGTGGGGCAATCGTCTCTCAGTGAAAATTGTCATGTCCCACAGTATGTTCACTTCGCCGTTCTCAGTTGTGGGTAGAGGATGATGGTCAAATCACTCCTCACAACATTTGATCCCATATTATTGCAGAGTTCCCAGTAACCTTTGAGTGCTACTTGGTCGTGTCTCTGTTTGAAATCATTTTGTGATAGTTTAGTACAACCACTGGTAAGATGTCTAACAGATTCCGGAGCTTTACCATACAGTCTGCGAAGTGGAGGGTCAGCAGTTCTATCGATACTGAATTTGGTGCCCCTTGTTCTCAATGGTTGCTGTTGGGCAGCAAGGACCATGTCCTCTGTTTCCTTTTTCAGGAAATCATTCCTTAGCCATCTCCACGACTAAGGGTCAGCCTCTTCCAATATATCTTCGAAAAACTTTCCATGTAAGGTTTTTCTTTTCCATTCCTGTTTCTTTTGCTTATTTCTAGGGAGTACATAATCCTTTCTTGATTCATTTGTCTTGAGTACCCCCTCTTTAAATGCTTCTTTTAGCATCCATTCACAGCTTTAACTTATACAGCTGTGTAGTGTCCTTCTTTCTTCGTTGATACACAATTCTTGACTAATGAGGCCCCTACCACCTTCTTTTCTATTATTATTATTATTGTCTTTTTTGCTAAATGTCACAGTTTATACTGGCTGCTTTTTCTTTGGCCGGGTGTAAACAATACACCTAAGGCATATCATGTCCTGAAGTTCAGATGCTAAATACTTTACGAAGGATCCTTGCAGTTCCTAGTAAGCAGGTCTTTTGGACTATTTGAAGATTCATATTTTCTGAGACACTTCTGATGTTATCTTCCATTCCTTTTCTGATGGTACCGAGTGCTCCTATCACAACAGGTATTACTTCCGTTTTCATTTTCCACATCCTTTGTATCTCAATTTCAAGATCTTGATATTTGCTTTTCTTTTCCATTTCTTTGATTGAAATATTTTTATCACATGGAACACTCATGTCTATCAGCTTGCAAGTTGAATTCACTTTGTCCTTGATTATGATGTCAGGTCTGTTCGCACCTATATGTCTGTCTGTATGTACTGCCATGTCCCATAATACTGTATGTGTTTCAGTGTTACTTACTGTGTCCGGTTGGTGCTCATACCACTTGTCTGAGGTCTTGATTCCTAGATCATTACAAATATTCCAATGTACATATGTTGCAGCTTTGTTGTGTCTTTCGATGTAATCTGACTTTGCTAATACTTCACATCCTGATGTTATATGATCAATTGTCTCAGACTGCTTGTAACACATCCTGCATCTGCTGTCAATTTCTTTGCCAATTATGTGTTTTTGAAAATTTCGAGTGTATAGAGCTTGGTCTTGCGCTGCTATCAATAATCCCTCTGTTTCTCCTTTGATGTCTGATCTGAGCCAATTATTTGTATTTGGAAGGTCAACATGTGGCTCCCCAATAAGTGAAGGGTACTTCCCATGCAGTAGTTTACTAAGCCATCTATCATTTTTCTTCTTCACAAACTCTTTTTTTATTTCTTGTTTCAATACTTTTGCGTTTTCTGCTGTTGGTTTGTCTGGTTTCGGTGCGAAATTCAAATCTGTCATTTCCCTTTCGATATTTTTGGCTATTTTACTGATTGAGTACTTTGGCTTTGTCTTTTCATGTACACTAATCATATTGCTTGACAAAGTCCTCTTGTTTTCAAGATAATGATTAAGCCCTACTATTGTCACTTTGAATGCAGTCTCTATTTCTATCAATCCTCTGCCTCCTTCTTTTCTGGGTATGTAGATTCGGTCGACATCAGATTTTGGGTGTAACATTCCATGCATTGTCAAGATCTTCCTTGTCTTTGAATCAAGCTTTTTTAGTTCAGAGTATTTCCAATCGATTATCCCGAAACTATATTGCACAGTAGGTATCGCCAAGCTGTTTATCGCTTCAATTTTGTTTCTTCCATTGAGTTCTGATCTCACTATTAGTCGTACTCTTCTGTAATATTCTTTCCTGATTTTCTCCTTCATTTTAGTATGTTGTATACCTTCACTTTCATCTACTCCAAGGTATCTGTATCCCTTGTCTTGATCTAATTCATTGATACTTGTTTCTTTATCCAGCTCAATATTACCCGTGCCAATTAGTTTACCCTTTTTGAACGATGCCTTTGCACATTTATCTAAACCAAAACTCATTTTGATGTCATCACTAAACTGCTTTACAATCCGTAGTTCTCCTTGCTGTTGATCATCATTGGATGCATACAGTTTCAGATCGTCCATATAAAACAGGTTACTGATTGGCACACTGTTTCTGTTCATCTTGTATCCATACCCACTAGCATTAATTTCCGATGTTAACGGCACTAATGCTAAGCAGAATAGTAAAGGTGATAGTGAGTCACCCTGGAAGATCCCCCGTTTGATACCGATCTTTTCTGTTGTGATAATACCTTGTACGTGATTCAGACACATCGTAGTGTTCCATGACTTCATCGATTTTTTCATGAAATTTATCAATTTGTTGTTAAATTTATAGATTGATAACGTTTTTAAAATCCAACTGTGTGGGACACTATCATACGCTTTTCTGTAATCTATCCAAGCTACGCTTAAATTCTTTTTCTTCCTTTTACAATCTTCAATTATTGCTTTGTTTAGGAGCAGCTGATCTTTGCAGCCATATGAATTTCTTGCACAGCCTTTTTGTTCTTCCGGCAATATATCATTGGCTAGGATATGTTTATAGCTGCGTTCTGAAATGATTGAAGTCAATACTTTATATAGTGTAGGTAAGCATGCTATTGGTCTGTAATTCTTTGGCTTATCAGTTTCATCATTTTTGGGTAGAAGAAAAGTGCGAGCTGTAGTAAACCATTCTGGCAAATCTTCTGGGCTTTCAATTGCTTTATTAAATGCAGTTGTTAGTGCATTGTGAGTTGCTGTTAGCTGTTTCAACCAAAAATTTGGTATTGCATCTATGCCTGGTGACTTCCAGTTAGCTGATTTTGTAATGGCAGCACGTAACTCTTCCTTCGTTATTGGATCCCATTTTTGACTCTCTACATGCGCATATTTCTCCTCTTCTCGGGTTATCCAATGTGCGTTATTATCATGGTGCTTTTCTTCTGCTAGAATGTCTCTCCAGAATTTTTCTATCTCTTCTTTGCTCGGTGGATTTTCTACTTTTCTTTCTTCTTTACCTAGGGATCTATAGAATTTCTTACGATCTTTGTTAAACAATCTATTTTGGTTGTATTGCTTGCTTCTTTTGTCATATCTCCGTAATCGTTGAGCTTTTGCTTGAATCTTCATTTTGAGGCTTTCCCTTATTGTTTCGATATCTTCCTTCATTTTGATGTTGTACCTTTTTTTTATACTACTTCTTTTCTTCGATTTTTTCTGATGGTCGTCTTCCTTTAACATCTCTGTCAGCAGCGACAGTTCTCCTCTCATCTTTTCAACCTGTTTCTCTATTCTAGTCTGCCATTTAGGTTTTCCTTGTGATTTGCTGCGTTTTCGCTGTTTTGGTGTCTTGCCAACTTTATCAGAGATTACAAAGGCTGCTGCATATAACAATTGGTTTATTTGATTGAGTGATTTTCCTTGTATATTCTTTTCTAACGCTGAATTACTTTCCTTAATTAATGCCTTCATCTTTTTAGTAAGGGACAGCTTCGGTAATGGTGATCTGTCCTTTACATTGATACCTTCAAGATCTGCATACTTATTAAGGATATCTCTTGATAGCTCAATTGTTTCATTAGCTTCTGCCGCAAGATTGTCGATTCCTTCTAATGGTGTTTCTCCTTCAGTCTGTTCACTCTGTGCTGATATTTCAGCTTCATTATGATCGTGTGTGTAGTTGCTTTCTTGTTCTATTTGTACTTTTATTTGGTCTATCTCAATGGATGTTAGCTTTTTGTTCTTTTCAATGTACCGCCTTTGACTGGCTATCTTGTTTGCATCCATATTTGGTCTGACATTTGGATTTCTTTGCCGCCAAAGTCTATACATCTCTTTCGTGGTGTTGTCTTTCATGGGTTCTGCTTGTGCCTTGTAATAGCATAGCATCACTTCTTTATATTCCTCTCGTGTCCATTTATGTCTTTTTGCTTTACTTTGTTGGCCGTAAATAGGACTTGTTGCCGTTGCAGACGGGCTCTGTTGGAAATATCTTCCAGATGAGTTACCATCTTCAATTTCTTGAGAGGGGAGATCAGTAGCTAACTTTTCGACAGTCTGATCACTCACTGAGGGACGCGCTCCTTGGTGACCCGCGCGACGAGCGATGCGGTGTGAAATTCTTTTATGTTGTACTATTATTGTATTGTATTGTTGTATTATTATTATTATTATTATTATTATTAGTAGTAGTAGTAGTAGTAGTAGTAAACAAAGATGTCACCAAGAGGGATATAATTAGTCACAAAATGAAAGCTTAAGGTAGCTGCTTAATTAACTATGGCAATCTTGGCGGTGATAACGATTAGTTCCATGGAGTTAAAAGAACAGGGGATATTAATTCGCAATATCTTAAACGTATCCACGAGTCATCAAATTTGAGCTTAGCAGAACATTCTTAAGCGACTTTTTGTCGGTTTACATTACTTTCATCATTGATATTTGATGCATAGCAGAGTTAATTGCTTTACTCTGAAAGATGTAAATATTTTTTTGGTGAAACATGCCGTTTGAATCAACAGACTCAGACCAAGTATTATGCCTTCAGTTTTCTAGAAATGTTTTAGACCGTTACGAACGGAGACACATTCTGTGGTCTCCGTGTATTCATCAACAAAGTAGGAGGTCGGTAAGCTTCCAGTTACTTGATGATACAGGCAATTTCCAAAAGTTATCGATTACTTATACCCCATGCCTATGGTTTAGAAATAATTGATGAATTTTTCCTATCCAACACTCAAAGAGATATAAAAGATCATGCCCGTCCTGATATAGTTATAAAACAACCGAGACGAGTAGACTTATTGAACTGACATGTCAAAACGAAAACACTGTTAAAAACGGAAAGAAAACGAAAACAAAATGAGACGATATGGGACCCTCAAAAGCGATCTCCTAATTCTATTCCCAATTTCAAGGTCTTATACTTGCAAATAACAATCTTGGAATTTGTGACAGAACATATCAAAGAGTTCAAATTATTTCTTAACAGTTAAAATTAAAACTCAAAGTAAATTGTTGCTAAGTTACAAGTGGCAATACGAACGCCATTATGTATATAATAACGGCACAATAAGGAATAGGATAATCCTGCATACTGTCCTAAAAATCAACACAAACTGTGTTGTGACTGATTACAACTTGTGCCATTCAGATGAACATGACTAAAACAAACAAAATTTTAGTGTTAAGATGAATATCTATCTATTACTGTCGACCTTTACCAGTAAAAAAAATTAATTTTCCAGTTTTTGGAAACATAATAGGTCAACTGTATAAAAATTATTATTATTATTCTACTGCTATTATTATAATTATAATTATTATTATTATTATTATTATTATTATTATTATTATTATTATTAGATTGTGTGAGGCAGGAAGAGTTAGGGTTAGAAGAGTATGTACATGCTACTGAGGAGACGATTTTGGAACAGGTGGCTGGAATGATTATGCATGGAAGGGAGACAAAGAAGCATTACAAGACGAGAGTGGTTGAGGAGAGAAAGGAGAGATTGATGGAGAAGGCTCTGCATGGTAGGTTCTTTCGGGAGATGGATGAAAATGCAACAGAGAGATCAGTACAGTGGGTTAAGGGTGGTTTCCTTGCAAAAAGCACAGAGGCATTTGTGTTTGCTGCTCAAGAGCAAGCATTGAGGACAAGGTTGGCGCAGTCGAAGTGGGATGGTGGTGTTAGTCCTATGTGTCGCATCTGCGGAATTGAATCTGAGTCAGTTTGGCATGTTGCGTGTGGGTGTAAGGTACTGGCTCAGAAGGAGTACAAGAGGCGACATGATAGGATGGGATTGAGAATATATTGGGAGCTGTGCAAGAAGTATGGGTTGAAATGTGCGGGGAAATGGTTTGAAGAGGTGCCTGACAAAGTTAGAAAGAGTGAAGATGGTAGGTTTGAAGTTTGGTGGGATAGATCAGTGGAGACAATGCAACAGGTGGAATCTAATCGTCCGGATGTTGTTGTTGTTGACCGCACTAAGAAGAGATGGCTGGTTGTAGATTTTGCTGTGCCTTCCGATCGAAATGTGACAGCTAAAGAAGAAGAAAAGGTCACTAAGTATTCTCCCTTGGCCCAACAAATCCGAAAGTTACATAGTGTATGTACCAGCGTTGTCCCAATCGTCGTGGGAAGCTTAGGAGTGGTGACGAAGCGCTTGGAGCGCAGTTTGAAAGATTTGGGCATCCCTGATGTTTTGGGTGGACTCCAAACATCTACCATCATTGGAACTACCAACATATTGAGGAAGGTGCTTAACCTCTAAAGCTACTGGTCGGTAGCCGGGGTTAAGTTTTCTCGTCCGGCAGGTGAATACCATCTCCCTGTGCGGGCTGTCATGCTGGACATGAACTTTGTTTATTATCATCATTATTATTACAGTTACAAGTATAATGACGTGACAAGTACAAGGCCAGGCCTATAAAAATATAGCTAATAACTAAAAGGTAAAAGACATGTTTTAAAATCTCAGTGGAATTATCAGTAGTATGATAACATAACATCTAGTTTCAAATAATATATGGAAATGAATGTTAAAACAAAACAGTATTCACAATTATTCATACAGAGCAGTTTCTCAAATACAAACAATGTATATGTAGGTGTATTTAAAATTTATAAAATGAAAAAAATAATTGCTGGTTTAAATAAATGTATCATAATACAAATTGATGAATGATTAAATGGGGCAAAAAAAATTACAAAACTGTATAAGCGTAAAAATGAGAGAAAAGACAAATGGATGAAAAATTGTCAAAGAGAAATATTAAAATAAAAAGCCAAGGAGTAGGCTATAGGTGATATAAGGGAGAAACGAAGGGAAGTGGACTAGAGGCTACAAACCAAATGTAATACAAAGGAGCGAGTACGTTCATCAATGATTCAATAATAGCTAAAAATTGACATTTTTCTCAATTTCATTGTTCCTTGGAAATATCTTTGAATGCTGCAGCCCATTGTACATGTCAAGTGGATCAACAGTCCCTAATCTTACTTTCTCATATCAAAGTACTGGTGTTTTTAACCCAGGTATGTCCTCTATCTCCATTTTGATTAATATTTGACATCTTTTCTATTCTTTTGTAAATCAAAATCCCACAAGCCAATAAAACAGCAGTTTATGCAAATATAGTGATTCATATTTACACTATAAAATTAAGGTGGTTGCTCAAAATTATATTTATTTAGCATTCTGTACAAACAGTAAAGCACCAGTATTCACCACAAAAGGTGTTGAAAAATTGTTAAAGCTGTACACTTTAATCTTTATGTTATTTTTTAAGATAAGCTAAAAAACACACAAGTCATTGCTTAAAATAACCTTATCATATATCTTTCTTTTTAAATATATGATCTATTAAATATTGTAATGTTCTAGCCTCAAAATGTCTGAATGGTCTCCAGTTCATCTTTCCAAAAAGCATGTTGCTTCTTTCAAATTCAAAATGCTTTGATGGTTTATTCTAGTTTAGCTATGTTATCTTTTATGTTAACTATATGTTTAGCAGTTGGGGTTGATGAGTAAAAACAGGTTACCTGTAATAGACTAGATATCCAGTATTGCACCTGGAACTGAAATAAACTGAAGAAAAATAAATTTGGTAGTGAAAGTAGGTCAAACATATGTATGCGTACCAGCTTTCTCGATTCATCAAGAATATTTGAAACTGTAGCATTTGGATCATCATACTGTTAAAAGAAAACAAAAGAACTGTTGTAAAGAGCAAAACATTGAAACAGCTGAGAGTTTAGTTATAATGTGAATTTTAAAACAATTGATGTTCTCAGCATTTTGAGGTATTCAATCAACTTTTACCAATCAAATACACAGAGAAAAAGTGCTCTACGACTGTTAGTAATGTCTGGTAATGAAACACAATAATGAAAGCCAGCAGTTACTTATGCCTGATGCACCAGTTCTAAGAAATAAAGTCAGTTAATTTGCTACATCATTTTATAGGTTGTTCAAAATAATACAATATACAGCTAGAAACTGTTGGGACAGAGAAAAATAGATAAAATTTTCCCTAGTTCCTCAGACAAACCCCTTTTGATTTCAGGTAGTCTGTGCTGAAAAATTAATGTTTTCTCCAACATAAAAACAATATTCAAAATTTTAATGCCTCAATGAATCACAACATCACACATTGTAACCACTCAATACAATATAGCAGTGTCATTTCTGTGTTTTGTTACTTTTCCTGAGTAAACTTAATTGATGGAAAGGGTAAAAACAAAAGAGAAAAATAGCCATGATGGTTTATGAAAAATATAATGGTTCACAATAACTATTATACTTTTCACAAACTAGATGATGCTTGTTGTGTCCCTACAGTACTATCTGTTGAACAAAGCTAAACCCCAGAAACTCCACAAATGTATGACACGAGTAAGTAAATTACTGTTCAGCTTTATGTTCTGTCACTTGGACTCTTTATATCTTCTCATATTCACAAAATTAATACAGTATATGAAGAATTAAAGGATTACATAATATAACATATAGAAAATAACTTCCAATGAGAATTCCTGACTTTATGAACTCAGTGGAAGCCAAAGATATGGGAGCTTTATCATGTCATCTGTCATAAGCTTTTATTGAGCTATGTTTCAAGATATACTTCATCCAACATCATGACTTTTATACCACTTACATGATGATTTTTGTAATTATTGCAGTTCAGATATTTGAGTAATATCAGTGACATCAACACGTATAAATAAACATTAGATTGCAGTATCATGACAATACTACAAAGCCTGTCCTGCTGCCAAACTTGCTGATGTTACAAATGATGCCACCAAGGCTGTGCAAGGTGAACTGGATGTTGTCTAGTCAGAAACTACCCCTAAAACCACTCTTGAGAGGAACTAGTTCACTCTAAGTTGAAGCTGTTTGTAATAAACCTAGGATGCTGTCAGTGTCATAGAATTTTATTGAAAATGCCAGGCTTACTCATACTGATAACCAGGAAACAAGTCCAGAGGAACAAACACCTTACTTCATCACCTTTCTCCAGGTAAAAGAAATGTAGTTGAATGGAGTCACACAAAGTGATGGGTATGATTTCTTCTGGGCAGTAATCAAGAAGCTGTATGTGATAAGGATTGCCATCAAGCATCATGAACTAAAAAAGCTGACAATTGACTATTTAACAAATCCATCACACCATATGGAACATATTCTTAAAGGATTTGTGCTTTTCAGCACATCAGATGACAATGCAAACTACCAATTTTATAATGTAACATAAGACATCTGACCAGCTGGCAATACAAGCTGACACCATTATATGAACAACGAGTTAGAAATTCATTATCCATTTAGGGCCTCAGTGAAGTTGCAAAAGATCCAACAACCTGGTACTTGCAATTTAATGTTGCACCAAAATTTTTTGAAGGTAACCATTTTCTAATCTACCTTTTGAGATATTTCTCTCATTATCTGCTTGATGATGGAAGAAGCATTTCTCAAAATGCAGCTCAAAAAGTGCTTGTGATTCATGACATGACAAATATACTACATCATCTCAAGTAATCACATATTTGTCCTCTGCTATCTAGATGACTTGTGTTTCATCCAAAAGCTCCAGGAACATAAATATCTTGTGTAAGTACTGAAGCAGTGTAAAAGGGGTGGGGGTGGGGGTAAACTGTAAGCAAAGGAAAAAAATATGTTTTGTACCAGGGCAATTGACAGGCTAGAGCAGCTGCCAGTGAATGTATCCTTCCAGATGAAGCCCACAATGATTCTATTTCTGCTATTGTGCCATCAATTGACATTCAGACCTTTGATAATTTTTGGGTAATTAAGAGTATTAATAAAGCCATACAAAAGCTTATCCGCCAACAGCAGAGCCTTTATTTCAGTTGCTTTCTAAAGGTAATGCATTCATGTGGGCCAGTGAAGGTGAAGAAGCAAATCAACAGCTGAAATTAGCTTCATGTAATACTGTTTCACTTAGCTTTTTTGACACAGGAGCTCAGAGATTTTTTAGTATCAAGCCAAGTATAGAAGGGCTGACCATTCCATTAAAGAAGTGAATTAATGGAGACAAAAGGATTGTTTGTTGTGTTAGTAGGAGTCTTACTTGTACAGAGAAATCCTATAGTGTTCAGAAGATTGAACCTCTTGTATGTTTATTTGGTGTGGTGATGTATAGATACTCCCTGATGGGAAGGCAATTAGCCTTAAAAATGACCATTCTGCTTTGGTCACCTTACTATCCAAGGAAGGCCTTGACAGGGGTAGTTGTTGTTGAGTCAATGAATGGCTGTGAAATTGTTAAACTTTGATTTTGACATAAATGAAATCAAAGGCAATGGTAATGTAGTACCTGCTATGCTCTCATGATAATGTGCTGTTCATAATGCCTTCAAGAAAGAGGAAGGAGAGAATGACAATGTTGTTCCATTTGTGTATGACCAATTTTCTTCTGGACTGCAACAAGCAGAAATGACCAAAGCAACAGCCAGTGATCCTTTACTGCTGGCAGTGCCAACCTAGCTAATAGAGACATTTCCTGAAGACCATTGCCATGGGGGAAGTTAGAGCCCAGTGGGTCCTCAGCTGGCAATTTATTTCAAAAATTGTGCACTCTTTAGGGCAGATGAAAGAGTTGTTGTACCACCTACTCTAAAAAATAGGTATTGTCCACAATTCAAAAAAGGGTACCCTGGCATGTTAAAGTCAAAAATCATTATTATTGCAGGGTAACAAGAAATTGGAAAACTTCTGTACATCATGCATGTTATGTCTTCTTCTTCAAATCAACTCATTACCAATCTACACCAGTTTGACTGCAGTACTTACCAATGCAACATCATCAACAAGTAGCAAAAATAAAATGACAACATTGAAAAGAAACATGGAGGGAAAGAGGGTCAGAAAAAAACATTTGTGTCCATTTCAGAGAAAGAAGAGCACATGTTGTTAGTTTACAACTTACAATAGACTGACAGCCTTGACTTTAATGACAGTCCTGAGCTTATCATATACCATTAAAAGGCTGTGAAAAGGGTATTTCAATCATGGAAGCTAATACTTTCCCCAAACTTAAAAAAACAGCTTCAAAATAAAGAGAAAAAGAAGCTATACCAGTGGCTGGTTACATTTTATTCAATTGTTTTGGATTAGCAGAGGAACTACAAAAAGTAAACAGTATACTTGAAGTGGAGATTCAAAGAGATTTGCATGAAAATGTAAAAATGCAATTGGCAGCTCAGACAGTGACAACAATTTTTCAAGAAAATTGATACTACAGATGAAGTATATTCAGAAGATGATGAACAGAGAGATATCAGATTAAAACATACAATTTGAAAACTAATATTAATGGATGATGCCAGAGGAACATGTATACTATGGGAACAGAGATTGCCCAGATCAATTAGGATGACAAATAATGAGAATGAAGAGATTTGATGGTATGACAAAAATATTATATTATAATCCAACCATTGTTATCCTCTTTTTATATCTTCCTTTCATCCTACTGTCTGCAATCTGAATTTAGCCCCAACCTATTTATCTACCTACCTACCTATCTATCTATCTATCTATCTATCCATCTATCTATCTATCTACCCATCGATCTATGTTTCTATTTATCTATCTATCTATCTATCTATCTATTTNATTTGAAAACTAATATTAATGGATGATACCAGAGGAACATGTATACTATGGGAACAGAGATTGCCCAGATCAATTAGGATGACAAATAATGAGAATGAAGAGATTTGATGGTATGACAAAAATATTATATTATAATCCAACCATTGTTATCCTCTTTTTATATCTTCCTTCTATCCTACTGTCTGCAATCTGAATTTAGCCCCAACCTATTTATCTACCTACCTACCTACCTACCTACCTATCTATCTATCTATCTATCTATCTATCTATCTATCTATCTATCTATCTATTTATCTATCTATCTACCCATCGATCTATGTTTCTAGTTCAATCTGCAGACACATGTTTTTGTGTTCCATAGCTCATCAATGCAGATTGCAAACTCTGAATGTTTGCAATCCATACAAAGACCCACATCCATCAATTGCCATTAAAACAATGATATGGGATGTCACACACATATACTCACTTATACCTGTATGTGTTAATATTTAAATATGTATATATATACATATATAGCTTGTACATATATATAAGATGTTTTGCCTCTCATTTCTCCTTCTCATATTATGTACTGTTTGTCATTGTCAACCTTCTTTGTCTGTGTTTTCACATATTTAATTTGAGATATTGGATAACATCACAAATTTCAACAAGTAACAAAATCAATCAAGAAAGAGTACCTCTTGTGGCCTTTCAAAGTCACGGTTGGATTTGTTCAATAACCAAGCAACAATTGAAGTAAACATTGAGAACTGCTCTCCTGGGTTTGTTGGAACTGCAAAGTAATGCCTGGCAAAAGTAAAGGAAATAATTAAATTAAAAAATCCACAACACTTTTTTCTCTTGAAATACACATTTGGGTCATTCCATATTTAAGTGGGGTGCTGCCATAAGGTTTTATCATTTTCTTCAAATTTCCACAGTTGGTTTGCATTTATAAGAAAAGTCATTTGTAAAAGCTTCAGTAACATAGGTCTCAGTATTCTATGACAATTCAAATAATTAACCAACTATTCAAATTGGGAGGATAAAAAGAACTTCTTTGATTCTTAGAGACCTATTGTAGAGACTAAATGTCATTCAAATTTATCAAAACCTCACAATCCAAAACTCTCAGAATTAAAAAATTAATGACTGTAACATATGGCTTTCTGGCAAAATAGGTCATCAGAATTTAGCAGTACCCTTGTATACTTAGCATCTGATAAATAAAAAAGACATTTTTAGCTGTGTTAAGGCAATCAGTGAAAAACTTTGAAGGCTTGCTTGCCTTGTGACGGTAAACTAAATAAACAATGTAAACTGTCAGAATACAAAAAACTGTTTACATGGTACATTAAGGACGTTTTTATGTGTGAAAAATTTCATATTTTCATAAGAATTTTTTTTCATATTGTAAATATATATATTTTTATATTATATTATATATATATATATCATTTAACATTTTTCTTCACCATAGTTCTATCCTTCATATGTCATTATTTTTCTTTCTCTCTACAGATAGTTCATTGTTATGTTTTTCGTTGTGTTGTCCTTTGTGTTGTGTTGTGGATTGTTCATGTATGTATTGTCCCATTATGGTCATTTAATCAACTAGTTCCATCTTTGGCTAAAGTTTTCTGAGTGTTTCACTCCAATGCTACATATATTTGTGTAATTTTGTGTATTTGTATCAAAAAGTGCTCAATGCTTATACTAGAGCAATATACATAAGGTAAATTTCAAAATACACTATATCATAAACAAAGTTTATCTTGAGTGCAGGATACAGCCTACATCACTAGGCCTTAAAAAAAATATTTTCTTTTACCTTAATTTTAGAAAGTGGTAGGCTGATCCTTACATTTTATTGTTCTTCCAAGTGGCACAATGATCTGATAACAACGAGAAAGTCACATATTTTCTTATCGTTGGTCTTCATGATCTCCTGTAAAGTTCAAAGGACTTCGAAGACTCTTCCTCTAAAATTACTAAACTAGAACAATTCAATGATGACTACCGGCATTGTCATAAACAATGAGAATTGAATCATTAATGACCAGTGCAAGGTTAACCTACATTCCATGCCCAACAACAAGCTCTGTAAATAAGTAGAATCTGAATCAGAATAAGCCTCGTCTTCGGATAAGCAGGCCCCTCATTATGTGTGGACCATTATTTCGTGGTGCTTACCTAGATACGCACACCACAGTGATAATTTATTTCAATAAACATGTTTTATGTATCAATCGATAGTCCATACGATGGGGTAAAAGGTTTGTACGTGTTAGTTTGGAGAATAAATAGGCCTTGTCATCAAGTGTCTAGTTTTGTGGGAGCAAAACCGATTTTTTAAAAACCCTTTAATCGTCGGAGAACTTGAACGTAACGTACAAACTCAATAAGCAATGAATATAAATACTATTATTGCAAAAAGTAACCTTGATAGCGGTTTCATACTCCATCCTCTGCAAAATTCAATTTCATAATCCAGGAGCTTTAACTTGTCTAACAACTCTTCCATCACACAAAACGTGTTCAGATAAGGTACTCCTGGTCCATCAGGATCGAGATCCCCACCACGACGTGTCTCTTCCCCCTCCATGTTCTATATGATGAATAAATGAAGGCTATTTCTGATTCTTCTATTCCAAAAATGATTGTTTGAGGGTGCAATAATAAAAAGGAATCGAGCCAAAGGATTCATAAAATCTAAGATGGCAGAAAATGTTTGTGGTGCCCAGTTCTTTTTGACGAGAAATCACAGTGGTTTGTCCCCATAACAACATAATAGTTTCATGCTTTGCGGATTGAACCAGGAACAATGACCAAGTCATGATGGGGAAATTCTTAGGACGAGCAGCGTTTGTTTCAAGGCAGCCTCAAATTAAGTATAACAGGAAGTATCCCAGGGGAAAAAAATGAATCGGAACTATTTTAATAGAAGTCTTTCAGTCCTTGAAAAAGATAAGGCGCGACCTAATGATCTGGCACAGCAAATTATACAAGAAAATTGATAAAGGAATGGAACACAGTTAATTTTTAATAATTTTCCGGGCAAATGAATGATTGGCTTGCGAAATATTGATTTGTTAATATTGTATGATTTTCAATACACACTTGCAATAAAAAAATTGCCCTAGAATATGCGGGTATCAGAGTATCAAACGCAAGTGTAGTTTTATTTCAATTCCCCTTGTTTCATCTGAAGAACGAAGGCAATCCAAAGCCATCGTTGGCCTCTGGTGTCAACTGAAAGAGAAGTTGTGCCAATTCTTTGGTAGAAGTCCTAGTTTCTTGGAGATGACCTAAGTCAACTTTCAGGATTCTGAGTCATACAGGAGGACTCCAAGAGCATTGTTTTTAAAGATCCCAAATTTGGTTTTGGGAATGAGCTTGTTTAAGTTCCATACAGGGAGGAATGCCACAAAAGCTCCCATTTACTTGGAAATTCTGGCCTCGATATCCTTCCCTGAGCTGATGCAGAGCGAGAAAATCAAGGAAACAACAAACAGCCTTCTTTGAATCCTGTCTGTATCTTTCAGCTCGATGTGGGTTCTATTACACGTATGACTATGGGAAAGAAGTGTGAGTACATCATCTTGATGATGGAAGAAATTTTGTCTGGGACCCCATAGCGCTAAATTATCTTTTGCAGTATTGGTCTGTGCTTATCGTCCATAGCTTTTGCAAAGTAGATAAAGTTTTTCTGAACTGTGGCATTCAAGTCATGACTCTGTTCGATCATCTGACGAAATGTGAAGGTATGATCTGCACAACATCTCCTTTTCCTGAAACCTGCTTCCTTTGGTTCCAGTTATTCCTGGTCTACTAATTGTGTGATTCTGTTCAGGACAACTCTGCAAAGGATTTTGCTGATCACTGACGAAAGCGCTAATCCCCTTCAGTTGTTGGAGTTTGTTGGGGCAACTTTGTTTTGACAGCAACATATTGTTACACCTAATCATCAGCGGCTATTTGTAATTCCCAAATGTTTCTCATAACTTGTGTCAGAATTTGGGGGTAATTTGTTTCTCTGCCTTTAGCAATTCTGTTTGAACGTTATCAATCCGCGATCTTTTGTTATTTTTGTTGCTCTGATTTCTGTTATTGTTGAGGAGCACTGGCTTTATGTCCAGTGTTGTATTTGCTGGGTGAATCCTGGCTTTTAATTCTGGGTGATCTCGGTTTAGGACCCATTTGAAAAATGTTTTCAAGCATTTAAGCTTTTCTTTATTCCTTATGATGGTCTCACTCTGTACATTCCTTGTGGAGTGTCTGAAGACTTGAATGCGACTGCCATTGATTGGTAATGCAGTAAAGAGTACTGGGTCCTGCTTTAACGTTGGGTGTTTATCCTCAGTGGTCAAGTTGTCAGTATAGGCCCGTTTATTCGCCTGTGCCTATTTAATATCTTGGTCCTTTGTTTAGGTCCCTGGACCCTCAGTTCAGGTTCTAGATGGATATCTGTGGAAAGCATTAAAGGGTCCATTTTAACCAAGATTCATTTTTTTATACATTCTATGTTTAAGCTGGATAACAAAGAAGTCGTTCAAAAAGTAAAAAAATTAAAATATTGTTTTTTTAGGGTATTTTGTAGCATTTCATAATATCATTTATATTGTAGTATGGTATACTGTGGTACAATATGTTATGTGATGGTTTATAAATATAAATTTGAACTCTGTATTGAGTTACTGACCCTTCTATTGAAAGTAGTGATTATTGTCAGGTTCACTTTTTCAGAATTTTAATCTATCCAATTATATATATAATTGGATAAATTAACGACTGATGATCAACAATTTCAATTTAATATCTGGCCTATGCTTTTCATCATTTCTTTCACAATCTCTTTACGTATTTGTTACATTTCTGCTTGCCTATTATTCCATTACTTCTTTTTTTGTCTATGTCATTGCATTGTCTTTGTTCCGTCCCCTGTGTATCTTGTTTATTTGTTCTATTTCCGTTTGCCGTGTGACATCTCCGACCATGAGCTTAACACTCATACTATGTATATTTATAAGAGAAGCCTGAGTATTTCCTACACCTTATTGATAAAATGAAAGCATCTTTTGGAATTTAACAATCTTCTCCTCTCTGAATTACAATCAATGCTGTATACAGGAAAAAAAGTTTTGTTTTATAGGAGGATTAGAAAAAACAAAACAGTCTTCGAAAAAAATAGAAATAATTTCTCTTACTTTCTTACTGAAGGCTATAATCGAAGCTATATGAAAGTAAGAAACCTGAGACCATTTCTGATTTTTCTTGATTTCTCCAACGGGTTTCTCTCAGCACAGAGTATAAATTTGGAAATGGAAATTT
Source organism: Morbakka virulenta (assembly GCA_003991215.1). Classification (NCBI taxonomy): domain Eukaryota; kingdom Metazoa; phylum Cnidaria; class Cubozoa; order Carybdeida; family Carukiidae; genus Morbakka; species Morbakka virulenta. The sequence continues at coordinate 1,202,798 of RDPX01000037.1, forward strand.
ACGAATATTTAATACCACTAGAAACGATCAATACTATTATGAAGCCCTACAGGGATACTGAAGTAATGATTACGTCTTAAGATGGGATACTAAGTTTTTTGACAGTGTAGCTGGGATATTGAAATAGGATACACTTGCTCCTCACAATTTCATTCTCATTTTAGGTTATGTTTTACAAAATTATGAAAACAAAATGTAAGAGACAGGCCGACAATACAGACGGTAAGAAGTCCTGTCCTGGTTGAATCCTCCAGTCGCCAATCTTGTCACCACGGAGATGCATGGTTGAACTGCCACTCAATCAATGCAGCAAAACCAGTTTTCAACTGAATGCCAGAAATACGTGAAATACCAGACTTCCGACTGAGATTATAGGAGAAGCTAACCAAGCAGACCACATTTTCGTGGTTGACAATTTAACAGGTGCAGAGGTCCTAAGCAGTGTTGAAAATACAGTAAGAGATGCCGGCCTCCATGACAACCCAAATACAATAAAATGAATGTGCTATAACTGAGCAGTAAAAATACTTCTTTGACTAGTCAAGCTCTGTAATGTATAAGTTAACTTGTACATCTTAAAGAAAATAGTTAGAGCTCTGAAAGTGATGTTGATTTGCAAATTAAATTACCTCGGCTGTAATGGACGAATTAGGAATGAAACATGAAACAAGGAAATATTACTTCAATACTAATGAATAAAAGTAGTCCATGAGCTCCAACCAAAACTCTCAATAAAAGAAAGTGTTTATTCTAGCATGCTTATCTCATTATTAAACATTTCCTTGAGGGAGCATCCATTCTTGGTACAATTGTATGGGGAGTTACAGCCTATCGGCCAAACAATTTAAGAGATAGTAGTACCACTTAGGTCCTTGCTAAAAATTAAAAGACAAAATATTCAGTGATCTAATACTTTAGACTTCAAACAATTTACATACATATATCAATAGGTTCCACACAGCCTTTACACAGCAGCTTTGTGACGACTTTGGATGCTGTTTAGCAAAACTCCTGATAGGGATGAGTGTTTGCTATGAAAAGATTAAGTGAGCCATGGTAATCGAGGAAACTTGCTTGTCCAAGTAAGATAAAGTTAGACTGACTTTCATGCTGTCACTGATCAGCTAGTAATTGCTATACACACCTGTCCTATTGTATACACGTACATCTCTCTGATAAGGCGTTTCCAAACTTGGAGCGATTACTCTAAAGTAAATTCAGCCATTTATTTTGCAGCCACCCGATGTCCCTGTAATTTTGCGTAGGTATTGCTCATTCACATATATATATGCGTATGATCAACAAAAAAATGCTAAATATCTAAGACATTGTCATTGAGCCACAAACGGAAGTCCTCATCAACAGTTTTGATATCACCTCGAATACCTATCAGTTGGCAAGTCAATACGTGTTGATGGGATTGAATTTCACCACAACGACAAAATGGATTGTCCCTTAGACCAATTCTATGCATGAAATCGGCATATCGTCCATATCCAGATCGTAATCGATTTAAGAGCACCCATTGTTCACGCTTCAGGTCATGTCCTGGAGGTTTCACCGTAGGTTCAGGAATAAATTGAGAAAGCTGGTTGTCTGTATTACTCCATCGCTGTTTTCACACATTAGCAGCCCAAGATTTGACAGATGCTGTATCGTTTATGGTGGAAGCTAAAAGGTGCATGCGATTCGAAAGTGGAACTCTGCTCTTCAACCTATTGTTTGTAAGTGGATATTCAACCAATTTTTCAAGAATGTGCCTTTCCTCTGATAGCACACGATTATATAAATTCAATATATTTTTATCTCTTCTTAAGTCGGCAGGCTCAATACCACAAAGAATAGGAAGAACATCAGTTGAAGTCGATTTTATACAACCACTCACTAGTCTCAAGCATTCATTAAGTGCAACATCAACTTTATTGCAGTGATGGCTTTGGCTCCAAACAGGAGAACAATATTCCGCAGCAGAGTAACACAAGGCTAAAGCAGATGATTTCAAAGTCGAGAAATCAGCACCCCACCGACAGCCAGCAATACGCCTTAGTAGGTTACATCGCTTGGTAACTTTAGAAGAGACTTCAATCAAATGATGTTTGTATGAGAGAGTACGGTCTAGTGTGACACCAAGGTACTTGGGAGTTTTCTCAAAAGGTAACCTCATGCCAGATATTGAGACATTGAGTTCATAATCAGCTCTTCGATTAACAAGATGAAACACACTGGAAACAGTTTTGGTGATATTCAGTTTGAGTCTCCAATTTTTGAAGTATTTGCTGATGATATCCATATCTCGTGATAATGTTCTTTCAATTACATCAAACGTCTTATGACAAGTCTTAAGGGCTATATCGTCAGCATATATGTATTTTTTACTGATAGTTGTGGGTATATCATGTGTGTACAGGTTGAAAAGAAGTGGAGCAATGACTGAACCTTGTGGTACACCATTAGTTAGGGTTCGGCAGCGTGATTTCTTTGCACCCACATGTACATGAAATCGCCGCTGTGATATCATGGTCATAATGACACGAACCATTTCTTTGGATGGTATTGTTCTCAACAGTTTCAGTGTAAGCCCACGGTGCCACACAGTGTCATAGGCTGCAGAAAGGTCAACAAATACAACGCCTGCTTTAAGTTTCTTGTCAAAAGCATATTCAATATCCTCTGTAAGTAATACAACTTGATCCTGGGAAGATCGACCTGGCCGGAAACCTGCTTGTTCCTTGGGTAAGATCGTTTCAGTGATTGGTTGTATACGATTGTAAAGTAATCTTTCGTAAAGCTTAGAGGGAACACAAAGCAGACTTACTGGTCTGTAACTACTAGCAGCATTTGGTGGTTTCTTGGGTTTAAGCACAGCAACCACTTTTGCAAGTTTCCATATTTTGGGTACTTTGTTTGTACGCAGACAGACATTGAAGAAAGATCGTAGCCATTGAATGCAGTTCTCATGGATGTGAAGAAAGAACTCAGGGTGTAGGTTGTCTGTGCCTGGGGCTTTACCGGCTTTCAGTGATTTAATGACAGATATTATTTCATCATCTGAAAACTCAACACAAAGGTTTTGATCTACTGATGGGGAATTCCATTCTACTTTCAATTGTCGATTTACTTCTCTTGTAAATTGGCGATTAGGGTTTTTGTACTTCCCATTGCTTAGAAGACATGAAGCAATTGCATTTGGACTAATCAAACTGGGATTTGGGGTGACGTTTTTTCGGCCAGTGAGTTTGTTAATAGTTGACCATGCTTTTCGACTGGATCGTTTCATATTGATGCCCTCGACAGTGGCAGCCCATTGTTCTTTCCGTTTAGAATTAAGATGATCGATAAGACGGTTAGCTGAAGACAACTTTTCCTCAAGAGACTGAGCTTTTTCATGCTGAAAAGCAAGTTCATTGCATTTGGTATCCCATTTAGGAATGTAGTTCTTTCGAAAACCTCTTGGAATTGTATCTTTAGCTATTTTCAAGAGTTTCTTCTGGAATGCTGTGTAACACAAATTTAAATCAGATTCTAAAGATGGAAGATCGTCACACATATTTCTAGTTGCATTCTTAAATCTATCCCAGTCGGCTTTGTTGAAATTCCATCTAGGTAGTGACGATGTTGGTGTGTATTCGATCAAGGCTGGGTGATGGATGATTGTAGGTCGATGCTGAGATTTTGGAAAGTTACCCAAAACAGTGTGTACAGGATGAGGCAGAGAGCTGTTGACATCATGTGTGAAGAAAGTAATATCTGGATTCGTGTAAGTGTCCCATGCACCAGAATGAAACGTCTTTGGTTGATTATGATCGAAAAGCAACTTAATATCGAATGTGCTGGACCAATTATAAAGAGCATCCCCATCCGGATTATTTCTAGAATAGCCCCAAGTTGTATGATGACAGTTGAAATCACCGTAGTATATTGCTGGGTGATCATAATGGGATGGTGGTTCAAACGGAGAATTAGGTGGTTTGTAGTAGTTTGTTATTGTAATTTCTCCATTGATCGATATGGTTAGCCATTCAACTGCACTATCAACAGAAGGAAGGTCGTTACGTACAAGAGTGGCAAACCATGCTTAGAGTGTTTGATTGAACCAATGAGAGAAAAGCCATATATCTTGATTTTGTCGTCATTGGTGGCATGTGTTTCTTGCAGTAGAATACCGGAAATTGAATTGTCCATGGCGATTTTTTGAATGACTTCACATTTTGGTCGTGTAAGGCCTTCTACATTTAATTGAAGGATAGCTGGACCTAAATTGGATGGACCTTTCACCATTTTCTACAATCCTTTTCAAGCTAAATGTACAAAAGGATGTTCAGCTCCCTACCAGTCTCTTCTAATCTTGAGATAATGTTCTCCTTATTACTATTGCCAAGTTAGAAAAAAGACCTTTATGAATATGTTATTGGAGCTATCAGTATAAGGCCTATTTTTGTGTCTTCGAGGCAGTACTTAGGACATGACTATGGACCAACCGTATTATTGAACAGGAAGTCCATACGTGCCGGTAAACCTGTGCAACTTGTAGTCTCTAAGGGAAGACTCCAGACCTCGAGGCGCAAAGGTTCTTAAAGGGCTTTTGCTAGTGTTCATAATACCGCATTATTGAAAAGAAAATTTCTTTTACATTTCCGAAGTAAATCTGTGAATTATTAATTACAGCACCAGAGATAATGACCCCGATTGGGTTTGCTTCTCAAGCAAAACTCACTTTGATGTTTTGGCTTTAGCGTGTAGAGAGAAACCAAAGAGCAACGTGAGAAAGTTGAAGATGGAGTGCAAGTACTTAGTGAAGAGAATAGGTTGTGGAAAGAAATTGATTTCTACTGCTGTACAGTTAAGATATCTTAGGGTATTTGATACAGTAGGCTATAAACCAAATGAAATACACTGTCATGTTCTCCTTTTACTTTTCATTGAGTGTAGAAAGGTATTCGGAGTGTTGTCTCCACCCTGTATAAACCATCTTCAATTCCTGTAGGTCATACTCAATCATGTATAGAGAAGCTACACCATCAACAATAAAGTCCATTAAGTCTCGTTTGAAGCAACGGTCATGTCTTGAAGTTTACCAATCTCTAAAGAATCTGAAAGATGAAAACTTTTACGAGTACTTTGAAGCAATGAGGAATGCAACTGGGAACAATCACATGCTACTCAAATTACCAAAAGCAAATCTTGAGTCATTAGTAAAAAGGTTTTTTTTCATGGTGCAAAAGTTTATAATGAACTCCAGCGTCAGGTGTGCTCAACTACGTCAAAAGAGAAGTTTTTGAAATCGTTATGTAAATAGTTATTTTATATCTATCAGTCTATAATCTCTGCTACAAGTATTTAGGACAGAGTCCATAGGAAAGCAAAAGGTTTATTGTACATAGCGTATTTAGGTTATTTTGGAATCGCCTCTCCTCTATAAATATTTGGTGAAAAAAAAATTGGCAAGGGGCGTAAAAGATAACAAATAATAAAAACTTCATGACGTAGCTCTACAACAATGATGATGAAATAAAGTACAGACAGGAAGATGAAATAGGAAAACCTGATTTACTAGGTGTTGTGTGCATAGGGACTGATGCGACAGAAAAAATTGGAAGCGAAAAAAGGGAGGAAAATGAAGACAATTTGGGAAATGTTATAGACGTGGAAAACAATGAGATTGTATTTTTAAGAAAAAATAGTACCCGAAAAGTAATTTACATTGTGCGGGGAAGCTTAAAAACTAAAAATTTTACATTCGGTTAAATATTTTCATAGGTTGAAAGTGAGGAATTTTTTTTCTCTTTGACAAAACGTTTACCCGACAACTTATTTTAACCGAAGGAAAATTGTAACCAACGAAACATAACCTTGACAAATTTTTCAAAGATTTAGGTACATTACGGTATATAGAAATTCATAATGTCTTTTAAAGACATACACATTGCATATTTTACAGACTATCAGGTGACTATTGGTGTTTTGACTGTATGCTGCATATAAAGACTTATAATGAATTCCGTAAAGTTTTTACTGTTTTGGTTGAAAAATATTGAGTAACATTAACAATTGCAGTCCTATAACTGTTTTTATGCACAGTTTGGGGATTAAGATTTAATACATAGGTATACATATACCTAAACGTAAAGAAAGTCGCTTTGGTTTATCACTATCTATTGGGCCAAGCTCCCGCTTTTTTCAAATTATTGTCTTAATGGCCATTATTGGTAATCTTTTCAAGAAGTGCGGTCATTCGGTTTGCTTCATAATGCCTTCCACTAAGTGAACTTAAGGTTTAAAAAGTACAATAGCTCCAGGGAAAAGGGAAACCGGAAGCGGAAGAAGAAGACAATGCGTATTTTAAGAGCACATTGACAAACTAATTTCAGTCGAAGCAAAATTTGAAACTGCTTTTGTTTGGTAAATATTTAATAACATTGAATGAATTAGAATTGAATTAATAATTGTCAACAAATTCCTGTGACAGTACGGTTAAAGAGAGACAAACTGAAAAGAAATAAATAATATTTGGATACAGAATTTCAAAATACGTAACTTTCTTTTTACATTCTTTTTTATTGGCAATAAAAGATGTTTAAGTTATTGCAACATTATTAGCAGTATTTTTAATGAAACATTTGATAAGTATTAAAAGTTTTCTGTAAGCAACAAAACTTTGAAGTGACCTAGTTAGGAAAAAGCTTGAAGAAATTATCTCCTTAAAACTTTGACATCTCTATTAATGGATTTGCGACACTAGCAATGTGGCTTATTAGTCTATCATGACCAATTTTTAAAGTCGATCTATGTTAACTTTGCTCGTGCTTCACAGCAATATATTCGTTCAATAATCACCTGGTAAACCCCATGCCCAGTTTGGGTCATAATTAGAACTCGTATAACTTGTAACGGATTATATGAAAAACCATAGGGTGTCATACCAATAATTCTACCTTTTGAATCATGTTGTTGGTAGGCAAGTATAGAAGCAATTACATCGTAGTGAAGTTCCGATAACTGGTCATCACGGATATATGGGCGGCATTACACAGACTGTTTCCTTGATCTGTGTGGTTTAAGGCTCTTAGCTTGGTTTGATGTAAAGTAGTATCGTTGATACTAGGCGACCTCTTGTCATAAAAAACACAAGGCGTATCGGACTATAAAGCACAAAATTGTTCTTTAACACTTCATTAAACGGTTACTATAATCCTTGTGGCTTGCTTTACTTAATTCAAAATACTTAAGCATCTTAAGAGAAAGTATGGTACATTCGCAGTTAAAAAATATTGAGCAATATGAACTTCATGAAGACACCAAGATGAAATATCTGTTAATTAGTTTATTGGTTGGTATGCAGATATGTATTAGAAATGACACTCTTTTTACTCATTGAGCTCTCAAGCATGTCTCATTCCTCTAATCATCACATTGTTTATGGCAGTAACTATCATTCCAGTGGTTATCTGGTTTTTTCTGACTTTTCTCTTCAATATTATTAGTGTGTTATCAAGATTTGTTCAGTCTGTAGGGATATATGACACAAGCATCAGTGTAGTTTGTTACAAATACCTCTCAGCTTTTTGGCTAAGATCAAGTGTAGAGCTCTGGTCTCTCCTTGGTTGGGTCTTTGGCTATAGGGCCCAACCATGTTGAACAGGTGGTATCGAGATGCTTGAGCAGTGACAGTAGACCAACCTAAGAGGAAGGGCCTTCCCACGGAGGGTCCTGGAGGGTGATCCGTATGTCTTGCATTTTATGTTGTCTTGCCTGCTTACTGTACCCCTTTTCCTTATCTGTTGCTTCATGTCGGGTCTTCTATAGATGGGAACCTGTGAAAGACAAAACTGGGCCCACTGTTTACCAGGGGTACCATCAATGAAAGACCCAGTTTGTTACAAATACAAACTAAACAAAACATGGCCTGATTTGTGAAAGAAAGTACAAGAAACGTCTATTGTCTGTACGTAGCAATATTTAACAGATAAAATATTATTGTAATTTCTTTAGGAATAACTATATTGACTTGTTTTGTACGAGATTGAACAGGGCTCTTTGTAAATGAAGGTAGAGTTGGTAGGAAGGACTAATTGGAAGCACAGAAAGTTATAGGCCATTAAGGTTAATAATATGCAAGCATTAACTTCAATGTACAATTTTCTTGTCCAGAGAAACCAAATAATTAAGACAGAACATTATTATTATTCTATTAGCTATTTCTTGATAATTATCAAGAAATTACCTTTAGAATATTGGGTATAGTATGTATTGCAGTTTAACTGAGAGACACACTGTTGATAATATATTACATCTTTCTCCCCCTTTCCTGCATTATCAGATCGCAGCAGAATTTGAACTGTGTTAAGATGTGCTAAATTGTACTGTCTGTAAAAGATACCAAAACATTCCTAACAAAGGTGTTTTATTTGTTCTTGTCTGACTCTGACTCAAACGGAATTTTAAGTTACCCCAGAGAGCTCTTCCTTAGGTAATCCAGTATCTGTTGTAAGGAAAGTATTTCTTAGCCATGTAAGTTTGAAAGATCTTACAGTGACAGTAAATGATATTGTGGCAATAGCGAATAGCACATTACTGTCAGTTTTCATGCAAAATCAGAGAATGAAGAGAATTCTCGTCGAGAGAACATTTTCAATAGGGTTTCTCATATCTAGATCTCTGTACAATAGGGTAGCCAATATAGCTACAGACAGAAAATTCTGGGGTTTTTTTTGCAAGACATGGTCTTTGAATACAGAGATTTGGGAGTAGGTAAATAGGTAGAGTATTAAAGCAATGCATCTTTATCATGCACCATTCAGTGACACATTATCTGCACCTCTCCCTTGTAGATACAGAAAATTGTCTTCGTTTTAAAGGGTTTTCACCAATACAGTTACATAGTACAGTTGCATAGTAAAGCCACTCATACGAATAATTTTTTATGACCGTTAGACCAAATTCTGACCCCAACACTGTTGAATATAAATGTACCATTCTGCACATTGACATATGACAAAGAAATTAGCATCAGCAGGAAGGTCACATCGACCTACTATGGTTTAAACACTATTTTTGTAAAATGTTATAAGATCGAACAGTTTCTTATCAGCTTCGCTTAATACAAAATTGAACATAACAAAAAACATGGATAAAAAGTTCTAGTATATTAATATTAATGATAATAATAATATCAATACTACTACTAATATTACTACCACTACTACTACTACTACTACTACCTACTACTACTACTACTACTACTACTACTACTGCGATTACTACCTACTACTACTGCTACTACTACTACTACTACTACTACGATTACTACTACTACTACTACTACTACTACTACGACTACTACTACTACTACTACTACTACTACTACTACTACTACTACGATTACTACTACTACTACTACTACTACTACTACTACCACTACTACTATTACTACTACTAGATTGAACAAGAAGGCTTAACTTCAGTGTCAAGAGAAAGACAAAGCAAACAGTCGAAGTGTTAGGATTACAGCTGCAGAGATGTTTCGATTTTCAAGAGAATTGTCTAGATGATACCTGATAGTCAAGTTAAAAATAGTTTTTGGCATGTTGCTTTGTACTTAAGACCATAGAAATTTAGTCATTGGCAGAGCAGGGCGAAAGATGAATCAAATAATAGCACCTTGTAACATAAATTCATCATCAATACTGCTTTTATGATTAACTATGTTAGTTCTTTGAACCTCTACAAAGTTTTTAAAAGTATCATATTGAATATCCGTGGCATTGCAAATATTTCTTCATATAGATTTTCTGTTTTCATTTCAAAGGTTTTAGAGAATTTCGAGTGACTGTTTGACACCGAGTAAATTGGACTAAAGAGAGAGTTAGACTTAGACTTAAATGGCTTTTGGATGGGACAGTACTACTTACAGTTGTACTTCTAGAAATATCAAAGCATAATTGGACATATTAAAACACAAAGCTAATTAAATTCTATGTGATTCATGTTTTTGCCAGACTAGCCAATGCCATCGAATTTCAAACATAATATGATGATGAGGCAAAGTTAATGTTTTTGATAGAGGTAGTAGGACATCATTTTGTCAGAAAGTAAATGAAATATTAGGGTTACTAGATCAGACTTGTGCCTTTGATGTTTAGGTCGAAATAATAAAAATATTAATCAAATTAATGACAACTACGACAACAACAACAACAATAATAATAATTAAAAAAAATTTGTTCTCGATATGCAGTTAAAATGCATTCGGTTGTGGAGTTTCGACGTAGGGGAATGAGGTTACCCTTTGCCACAACTATTCCAGGTCGCTCTTGAGCAAGGTGTAGTACCTGTTAACCAGAGGTTTTTTGTTGAAAATACTGATCGTATGATCCTCCGCGATATGATGCTTCAGTGCGATAACAAGGTTAGTGATTGGAAACCAGACATAGTCATCATTTATCATAGGAAAGGTGTGCTATAATTATTGACATAGCGGTACCAAGGGATAAGAAGGTAACTGAATTANCTACTACTATTACTACTACTAGATTGAACAAGAAGGCTTAACTTCAGTGTCAAGAGAAAGACAAAGCAAACAGTCGAAGTGTTAGGATTACAGCTGCAGAGATGTTTCGATTTTCAAGAGAATTGTCTAGATGATACCTGATAGTCAAGTTAAAAATAGTTTTTGGCATGTTGCTTTGTACTTAAGACCATAGAAATTTAGTCATTGGCAGAGCAGGGCGAAAGATGAATCAAATAATAGCACCTTGTAACATAAATTCATCATCAATACTGCTTTTATGATTAACTATGTTAGTTCTTTGAACCTCTACAAAGTTTTTAAAAGTATCATATTGAATATCCGTGGCATTGCAAATATTTCTTCATATAGATTTTCTGTTTTCATTTCAAAGGTTTTAGAGAATTTCGAGTGACTGTTTGACACCGAGTAAATTGGACTAAAGAGAGAGTTAGACTTAGACTTAAATGGCTTTTGGATGGGACAGTACTACTTACAGTTGTACTTCTAGAAATATCAAAGCATAATTGGACATATTAAAACACAAAGCTAATTAAATTCTATGTGATTCATGTTTTTGCCAGACTAGCCAATGCCATCGAATTTCAAACATAATATGATGATGAGGCAAAGTTAATGTTTTTGATAGAGGTAGTAGGACATCATTTTGTCAGAAAGTAAATGAAATATTAGGGTTACTAGATCAGACTTGTGCCTTTGATGTTTAGGTCGAAATAATAAAAATATTAATCAAATTAATGACAACTACGACAACAACAACAACAATAATAATAATTAAAAAAAATTTGTTCTCGATATGCAGTTAAAATGCATTCGGTTGTGGAGTTTCGACGTAGGGGAATGAGGTTACCCTTTGCCACAACTATTCCAGGTCGCTCTTGAGCAAGGTGTAGTACCTGTTAACCAGAGGTTTTTTGTTGAAAATACTGATCGTATGATCCTCCGCGATATGATGCTTCAGTGCGATAACAAGGTTAGTGATTGGAAACCAGACATAGTCATCATTTATCATAGGAAAGGTGTGCTATAATTATTGACATAGCGGTACCAAGGGATAAGAAGGTAACTGAATTAGAAAAGTTTAAGATTGAGAAATATCAGGATGTCAGACTAGATAGTAAGCGACTCTGGTATCTAGGCAAAATGGTGGTACCAGTTATTGTTTGAATACTAAGTAGTGTTTTTCAATTGTTTCCAAAAATTAGAAAGGATATTGGAATCCAAATAGAGCTATTTTCTTTTGAAAATACTGCTAAATTAGAGGCAGCTAGAATAATAAGAAAAGTATTAGAATGCTAAAATGTGAGGGCAATTTTGAGGAACCTTTGGGTATTAGTAAAAAGCAGTTTTCTTACTACATGCGGTGTAACATCTGTCGGTGCAGTTATAATAATAATAATAATAGTAATAATAATAATCATATCATCATCATCATAATGATAATAATAATAATAATTGCCTTGATAATTACACCAAGCACTGACTATTATTGTCAGCCAGTGGCGTAGCGTCGTAAGACGTTGACCTCTGATCTTAATTGATTGGTGGGGTGCACGAACTATTTTTGCCTGGTAATTATAAATGGGCTAGATCAAACATTCCTGCTCAAACCGCAGATTTGCCAGTCAGTTGCATGACCCTAACCAGTTGTGCATGTCCTAAAAGGGCTGACACATCACGCATTTCTGTTTAACTGGCGGGAGTAGCAGGGAAGCATCACGTCTATCTGTCGTGAGCGTGGATCTCAGGTTCTGAAGGGCTGAATATCGAGTTTGCACTTGTTACTTAGTCCTGGGGTCTTGGGTGAAGCCTCGATTGCGAGACTATTTTAAACAGAATAGGTCACCTAAACTGGGAAACCCAAACAGCCTCCACCTGTAAGGTCATGTGTTGTATTTTTGTTAACATCAATTTATCACACACACACACTTAGGTGTGATGCATGCACCCAGACTAACCTTATCGGGCTGGGAGTCGGATGGATTTGCTGGGGTTTCTATCCCTGAGTCCTTTGTAGGCTTCTACTGCTCCGCCACTCAATAATAATAATAATAATAATAATAATAATAATAATAAAGGTTACCGGCAAAGGTTATATAGTGAATGGTTAGAGCGTGGCCCGTTTCATCGATATCTGGGGATAATTGAGTATGATAAAATCAAAGAGAATGAGATGAAGGATCAATTTGTAAGAGAGTACCGTAGACGCACCAGACTAATTTTGAAATCGAAACTGAACGGAAAGAACAAAATACACACCATAAATAGTTGGGCAGTGGCAGTATTGAGGTATGGAGCAGGAATAGTAGAATGGAAGTGTGAGGAGCTGAGGGAACTGGACAGGAAAGCCCGAAAGCTCCTGACAATGCACAAAGCTTTTCACCCTAAAAGTGATGTAGATAGATTATACCTAGATAGGAATGCCGGTGGAAGAGGACTTTTGAATTGCGAAGATACAGTTAGAAGTGAAGAGAATAATCTTGGATGGTACCTAAAAAATTCCAATGATTCATTACTGCAAGCAGTGAAACATGTTGGCGTAATTGAATACCAATCAACGGTTAAAAAGGAAGATCTTAAAAAGAGAAATAGGGAGAAAAGAAAACAAAAATGGCTGGGAAAGCAGATGTATGGGCAAATTATCAGGAATAAAAGTGAAAATACTGACGAGGAGAAATCGTGGATCTGGATAACACAATCAGATTTGAAAGTGACCACTGAAGCTTTGATATTTGCTGCCCAGGAGCAAGCAATACGGACAAATTATGTTAAGTATAACATTGACAAAACCACTGATTCGCCTAATTGTAGATTGTGTGGAGAAAAGGGAGAAACAGTAAACCACATCCTGAGCGAGTGTAAAAAGCTTGCTCAGAAAGAGTACAAAAGACGACATGACAACGTCGCTAAAATTGTCCATTGGAAGCTGTGTGGAAAACTGAATCTTGAAAGAGCCGAGAAATGGTATGAGCATAAACCTCAAACAGTATTAGAGAATGGGAGCCACAAACTATTATGGGACATGAACATCCAGTGTGACAATGTCATCGAGGCACGACGACCAGACCTCGTAATTATTGATAAAGTTGACAAATCTGCAATCGTCATCGATCTTGCCATCCCCGGAGACACCAGGTTAAGTGAAAAGGAACAGGAAAAGATTGACAAGTATCAGGAAATTAAAAGAGAAATCCAAAGACTTTGGAATCTGAAAAAAGTTAGCGTTGTACCTGTTGTCTTGGGGGTTCTTGGGAGTGTGACGAAAAATTTTACCAAATACATGGAAAAGATTGGGATTGAGATCAACATTGCCGAAGTCCAGAAAACAACACTATTAGGAACAGCTAGGATTCTGCGAAAGGTATTAGAGCACTGAAAGGGAAAGACTATGATGAGAGACCTTTGGTTATTGGTTGTAACCGGCTCTCTCGCACACAGAACGGCTTAAGATTAGCCAGTGCATTAGTTGCAAATTGAAGATAATAATAATAATGAAAATAAAAATAATAATAGATCACTAGCTCACCAGATGGTGTGTAACCACTCGATAATACTAGTACAAACTACATCCGGTTGTGGAGTTTCGACGTGGGCGAATAAGGTTACCATTTGTCACAACTACTAAGGCAAGGTGTAGCACCTGTACCACCGGCGGAGTTAAGTTTGTTCCTTTATCCGCGTGGACTAGAAACATCAGTTTGCGACTGGCGTGGAATATCCATCTCTTTTATCAAATGAAACCGAGAAGCAAAAATAAACCATACCGCATCGCCTGTCGCGCGAATCAACAAGGAGCGCGCGCCTCAGTGAGTGAGCAGGCTGAGGATTTCGAAAAGTCTGCTACTGAGTCTACCTCTCCCGCTAGTCAAAATCCATCAGGTCCCCAGGACGAGACACCTCCCACCCTTGGCCTTGTGGTTCAACAAACTAGTACTAACAATCAAACGAAACCAAGACTCAAATGGACAAGGGAAGAGTATGCTGAGGCGATCTATTGCTTTTACTATGCACTCGAAAAACCAGAAGCGAATAATACTGATGATACATATACTACGTGGCGTTCAAGGAATATTAATAGTGAATAAATGGAAATGCTTGACCAAAACAAGCTAGTTAATGTTAAAAGATACATTGTTTGTTGCAAAAAATTGACCGATATAGAAATCTCGATAATTAAAGACAGGGTAAAAATGATACTAGAGAAGTACAGGTGGAAAATGATAAAGCTGAAGGAAAATTAGATGGACAAGAATTTGTAATGCCGAATAATTCTGATGTAAGAGTTTAAAATAATGTCGATGAGGTAGTGTAGAACGAGGTTGTCGTTGACAAAGAATAACTGCTTAGTATGAAAACGGATATAATTGAAAAACTGTCGATGGTCAAACATACTGAAATGAGTGAAAGGGAGACGCTGTTAAAAATCAGACACCCCATAAATTAAAAAATATATTAAATGTAGGCAATAAGGCATTAGAACAGCACTGTCATGATATAAATCCAGATTTAAGTGAATTAAACAAATTAATTTATGCAACTGGAAGAGTTTTTCTAGCAAAATGTGGTATTAAATTAAGAAAAAAGACAACGAAAAAGAAACATAGCAAACCAAAGTGGCAAGTAAAAATAGAGAAAGAAATAGAAAGTTTTAGAAGAAAAATTTCTATAGTAGAAGAACTGCAAAAAGATAATGGGAATAAATCGGGGAAAGCTAGAAAAGTACTCAAAAAATATAAAGTACTCTCTAAAGAACAAATACCAACGATTAAAGAAGAGCTTAAGCAAAAGCTCCAGGTTAAGGCGCAAAGGTTATGTAGATTTGATAAATGACAAAAATTCTTTAGGCGGAATAAAATTTTCGCGACTGACGCGAAAATGTGTTACCGTGAAATTGGAAAAAAAATCGATCTCTTTAGAAGCAGAAGTAGAAGTACCATCTGAACAACAGGTTAAGGAATTTTGGAACAACATGCGGGGAAAAGAGAAACAATTTAAGGAAAACGCAGAATGGGTGCGTGACGTTGAAAATAGCAGAAGAATGGAAAAATATTACTACTGAAGAAATCCAAAGTGCGTTAAAAGAGTCTCATAAATGGAAATCGCCTACCATTGACCAGATTCCAAATTTTTGGCTTGATACTCTCTTTTCGGCGCATGCCAAATTTTCATCTAATTTTAATTCAATTATGATAGAACCTAACTTAACACCAAAATGGTTCTGTCAAGGAACTACTTATCTTTTAGCCAAAACAACTGAAACAGCAAATCCTAAAAACTACAGGCGCATTACATGTTTATCAACTTCCTATAAATTACTTAGCTCAATCTTAACTGAAAGAACCTACGTTCACATGAATGAACAAAATATTTCCCCAACGAGCAGAAAGGGTGTCGCAGAGGATCATATTGATGTAAGAATCAACTTCTCAAAAACAAAATGATTCTGGAAAATTCTCACACTAAACACAGAAATATAAGTACAGCCTGGATAAATTATTAAAAGGCCTTTGACAGCGTCCCGCACACTTAGATCTTAAAATTTTTAGAATTGTTTAAAATCTCTCCTATATTAATAGGTTTTCTTCGAACCAGCATGTCATCATGGGAAACAAATCTTACTCTCAGTCACGCGAATGGTACTCTTATTTCAAACGGTATGCGAATCCGATGTGGAATCTTCCAATGTGACTCTCTTTCCCCTCTTCTATTTTGTATGGCACTCATCCCACTCTCTCAACTTTTTAATAATATAGAATATGGGTATAAGACCATGGACAAGGTGATCAATTATCTTTTTTATATGGATGACTGAAAACTTTACGCTCGTAATGATAGTGAACTGGAAGGGTTGTTGAAAACCGTAAAAGTGTTTGGTGATGACATAAGTATGGAGTTTAGTCTAGATAAGTGTACCAAGGCAACTTTTAAGCAAGGACAGCTACTTACGTCTGAAAATATAGATGATGAAACTGTAATAAAACAATTATATGAAGAAGGAATAAATATATGGAAGTAAATGGAGGCGATGTTGTATAACACTCAAAAATGAAGGAGAAAATACGAAAAGAATGCATCAGTAGAGTAAGATCAATCCTGAGAACCGAATTAAATTCTAAATACAAATTAACAGGAATCAACACTCTTGCGATACCTGTTGTTACTTATACTTTTAATGTGATAGATTGGAACCGAAGTGAACTAAAAAATATTGACACCAAAATTAGAAAACAATTGACATCCAATAGTATGTATCACCCGAAGTCAGAAGTAGACCGCCTGTACGTCCCCAAAAGTAAAGGAGGTAGGGGGATGATTCAGTTGAAACTTTCGTATAAAACATCAACGATTAGTCTTTTGTAGTATTTAGATCTAAGCGATGATTTGATGCTTCAATTAGTACAGTACATGAAAACTCCAAAAGATTACACTCTGTAGTGAAAGAATCAGATAAATTCTCGCGCGAATCAGGTATCGAAAACGAAAACATCGAACATATATCACCAACACTAGCCACAAAGCGTAGAAAACAACAAGTTAAGAAAATAGGGCAAGATAAACCCAAATCTAGGTGGCATGAAAAACCTCTCCACGGACAATTCTCAGCTCGAAGCAAACAAGCTGATGTAGATGAAACCGCAACCTATCAGTGACTGAGAAGCTTCGGACTTAAATGGGAAACAGAGGGGTTTATTCTTGCAGCCCAAGATCAAAGTTTATTCACGAGAAATTATCAGGCTAGCATCTTGCCTAATGCTGACCCAAAATGCAGGTTTTGTGAAGACAAGGTTGAGACGGTTGATCACCTTGTGTCTGGTTGATCAATATTAACGCCGAATGAGTACAAAAATCGCCACAACAGAGTAGGACAATATCTGCTTTGGAGGATTTGTAAGCACTTTTTTATAGAAACGCAAGCTAACTAATATGAACACCATCCAGAACCAGTTACTGAAGGTAAAAATGTCACGATTATGTTGGCCTTCCCATTTTACACAGATCGTACCAAACTGGTAAATCGCCCGGACAACGTCATCAAAGACAAAACGAACAATACCTGTCTGTTTATTGACATGAGTGTCCCTTCAGATAGAAACGTCTCAGCGAAATTATTCGAAAAGCTCTCGAAGTATAAAGACCTGGAAATAGAAGTCGAAACGATGTAGCACCTCAAAAACAAAACTTTGCCTGTCATTACAGGTACTAATAAATTTCTGCAGCAAAAACCTGAAAACCCAAAACTAGAAGAAGTCCAAAAAATTGTATTGAACAGGACAGCGCATGTTCTTAGAAGAGCCATGTCGATCTAAACCATTGCCCTTTTTACACTTCAGTTGTTTTATGTCACGTAAAAATGTAATTCTGTTCTCTTACTGTTCGTAATATATCCATCTGTATTCTCGTCTCCTTGATGTTCATAATATTTCCATGAATGTAAAATAAAACTTTCTTATACAGCCTAAACTTTTATATCCGTCTGTTTCGTTATTGCTAGTCTTATGGTTTGTATTTATTGTAACTGTCTCATATACTATTTGTCAATTGTCTTTGTTCAATGTGGATATTTTTGTTGAAATGTATTATTTCATACTTCATTCACACCAGATTACTGGTAGAGACTCGGTGTTTGATTTTAATTAGCAAATCCAAAGAAAACTAAATAATAATAATAATAATAATAATAATAATAATAATAGTAATAATAATAATAATATTCTTAATTACAGGACAGGCGAATTAAATAAGATTATATTTATTCAAAGAGAAATATTACCAGTAAAGTCCAATCCTCGATTCGTCGAATATATATGTAATAGGAACATCAAATAGGTGTCTCTGTGATTTAAGTTAGAATTCCTTTTAAATCAAGATTGTCTGTATCTTTTCAAATGGAAACCAGAAAATAAAAGTTCAATGACAGTGAATTCGACATATTTGCTTTTATTGTCACATAGTCATTCAGTATTCGTGACGGGTGGTTCTATACTCTTGCGATTTGATGAGGTTCGTCTCAAAACACACTGTCAGCTCAATGATGTAAATTTTCGACGGTATCACCAATACTATATTAGGGCGCTGTGTGCATGTGAAAACTGTGTTCGTGTTAACATAGCCAGAGATGTCCATCAGCAGTTTCATGGAAGGAGCGAGAAAAATGTTACACAATTGACCGCAGGGAATTATGTCGCGATGTATATCTTTATTGTTTGGCAGCAGCTGAACAGTTGTTAAGGATGTAGTAGTGTGTATGTGTATCTCCACGGTAGAATTTTTTTGCAATCAATCCCCTCCTTTTCAAGTTCTTGGTAGTGGGTAGAGCCCGTACTAATGCTCTTCTTTAAAAGGAGAACAGATTTTTGGTCAAAAAGCTCAATTTCTTATTCTAGGAGCTGATACGTAGTGGTTGAATTATATTTTGCTTATTTATTTCCAAAATTTGTTCCTAGTTCAAACCCTAAAGATTTCTTTTCAAATGCGATTACATTTCTCACAAGACACTTTTTTTCCGCTTTCGATCGTTTTGTCTGTGGTGACTTATTCGTTGTCAGTTTCTACTTACAAGGGTCATACGCTTTTGTCTTTTGACGATCGAAGTATTCGTCGGACCGTTATCTTACACTATTCATATACGTGCAAATTAAGCTTGAGGTTAACTCCCAACTTTTTATAAGGGGAGACATGTGAATAGTGTTAGCTCCTGCATGAATTTTGAGCTACCTATGTTAACATTGTAGAACAAGACTCACATGAATATTTCATCCAGGCGTCTGGATGAAATATTCATTGTAACTAGAAAAGAGTTATTTCTAGTTACTGTACGTGTAAATCTTAGAAATGACAATTTTGTGTCTTCGCTGTGGGGGTAGAGTGTTTGTCTGACTTATGCTTTCCTTCAATACCTTGATTATTGCATCTATTTGCTAAATTACCGTTGATGTCAAAACCACACTCTTTCCTCTGACAGACAAATCAATTTTCAAGCTTCACGGAAGCCACTTTCCCTTTCCAAGATTAGATAAAGCAAGCACTGCATACTTGATGAATTGTATTTTTTGTATGCTATAGCAGTGACGCTTGTCACTTCGTGTTAGGAAATCACCCCCCACACACCACTTTTGAAACAATTTTTGGCACACTTGGTCGAACTCGTTTCAAAGACTGCCTCCAACTGTTTCCGATACTCCTGACCAGAAACCCTTCTGGAGCTACTCCTCGATGACATCATCAGAAGCTGAGAACTTGTAAATGTGGTTACGCACCCATAATGTCAACATCTTTACTATAACAATTTCCAGGGTAATAGGACGGAAATTATGGAAGTCTAAACGGGATCATTTTATATTATCCTTACGTATAGAATTAAAAGTAGTCTTTAAAGATAATCATAAGAATAATGCTAGTAACAACATGATTATAATTGACAAGAGAAATAAAACCACAATTGAATAGACATTGCTTGCGATATAATTTCAGGGTTGTTGAAATAGATCGTTATCAAAAAGTTATCAACTGCGTATCAGGATCAGTAACAAAAGCATTTAAGTATATTTTTAGAGCAATTGCAGTTTATTTAGCGAAGAAACAAAGTGATGCTGAAGGTTTTATTTTTTGATTATTGAAGTCATCTCCTGATAGCTAGGAGAATAATCGAAACATTTGGGTTGTCTTGCGTTTTTATCCATTTTGCCATGTCGACTCTAACCAATGTAATAAATATTGCATTGTACACCAATAACATCAACCCAACAGCATGAAAATATTACCAATACAAGTAGCAAAACAGGCTGGTAAATACTTGCTAGTTTACTTTAAAACCTAACAGCGATATCATTTTAAACAAGAGGTTTAGAAAATCTATAATCTAGTTTCCTTTTCTGCCAGGAGATCGACTGAGAAATTTGTTTATAGAGTTTTTGTACAGTTTTGGCCTGAAGAGTGAAGTACTAATGTGTACAAAGGATGGCCTGAGGTGCTTCTAATGGACTGAAAGTGGCGCATGTGACGAAAAAGGAAAAAATATCATAATAATACAGTATGATTAAAGCATAAAGTAGAGGAAGAGAAAAAGAAGATATAGAGTTCTGATATGACAAGGTATTAACACTGAAAAGAAACAAAAAAAACCCCAGCAGAAATACCAAATACTAACCTTTAACAGGAGGGAAAGACTGATTAAATCTAACATTAAAATAGTACTATTAATGACCTGAACAACACACATATAACACACAAAGAGATAAGGGTAGAAAATTTTGGGAGAGAATGAAATTGTGAAACATAGAGCTAAAAAAATTTAACACTGTGCTAATGGACAGAGAAACGATATTAAGAAGAACTTTGGGCATAGAGAAGATAAAACAAGTAACAATTGATATTGTGAATTTTCATTTACTTGTACAGGTCAAAAAACATTTTAGGCGAATGTTTTTCCCTTCGCTGGAGTATTTATTAAGCATTTGATTTTTTGGGTATTGCTTTTTATGACATTCTACATAAATCGAAATTTATTTATTGTTTACACTTGCAATAAAATCAAAATGTAATGCTTTACAAGTTTCCATTACCGTGTTATGTTATTACCAGGAAAGTGATGTCCACACTAAGGTGTGGAACGTGTTCGAGCGAGCCCTCATGTAAAATGAGTTTTAAAAAATTAATAGTGTACCATACCACTTGTCAATGCACATAAAATGGAAAATTTATGTTATGAAATGTGCATTAATATTAGGGTGGGCTTTGGACTATCACGCTGGCAAATAAAACAAAACAACATTGCAATCAACAAATCACTACAGCATGGAGGATTATACACTCTTTAGTTTTCTATTTTTTCACTATTATTATTATTATTACCTGGACAGTTTTTTACTATACTAGTATTAATTTTTTACCGAGCTGCTAATGGCGTTGCTGTATTTTCATAGACTTGACTACAAGAAGCAAAAGTGGATCTGGCAGGGAAATAAAATTCATTTGTATTTTGCATGAATCTACAATAGATCCTCATAAAGAAAAAGAAGTTGAACAACCTTATCAGAATGGTACACCAGCACTTCTCCAACCAAAAAAAACCTAGTAATGTCAAAAACTAAGTACCTGCATTGTATTACTGGTCAGAGCGAATCTAAATTGATTCGCATTATCTAGTACCTAAAAACATAAAACGAGGAGTAACCCAACAACAAAATACTTCTTTTTTACTGTTGGAAGATACAGACTTACAATTTTCTAATTTTGATATACCTCATGGAATCCTCAATTTCTTCTAATCTGATCAAGTTCCGTTTAATGAAAAGCTAATACTAAAAATTGCAAAAAAAACCAACTGAACTTAATAATTTGTCAACCGTATTTGGCTTTAGACTATTATTTGTAATGATAATTTTGCAGAACATCTAAGCTGTAAGAAAGATACAAAACAGGTTGTTCAGGGATGCGTGAAAAACAAAGTATTTAAGTGACCTTACGCCTTTTTTTGGTGAAGAGAAGTCGAAGAGAAGCTCGATTGTGCTAAGTATTGGAGTTTTCTTTACCTTCTGTCCTTTTGGTAACGTGGTTTAAGTTTTATTTCCTATACTTCTTCTTTTTCTTTCGGCTGCTCCCCGTTAGGAGTCACCACAGCGGATCATACGCCTCCATTAGCTGCGGTCAGCAGCATCTTTCCTTCTCACTCACATCCCCTCATGTCTTCTTTTATTACATCCATATAGCGTCTCCTTGGTCTTCCTCTCTTCTTCTTCCCTGGGAGATTCATGTCTATCACTCTCCTCCCGATATAGTTCCGATCTCCCGATCATTTAAAAGTAAATATAGCTACTTACCAGGCGAAGACGGCAATTTTCATATTACATATAGCTACATTGAGATATGTGGTTCCCTATCATCTGACTGTAACGTTTGTGCATTTTTTCTCAATCATTTAAAACATTCTTAGAGTGAACATGTGTAACAAAGTAAACTTTTTATGTCAATACAAGGCACGTCCAGTCAAAGAGATTTCTTGATAGCTTCAGAAATTTCAAAATTAATCTTATGTAAATGTTGCATAAAATTTTATTAATCGTCATCGATAATTTTAAGCAGTTGGGGCTTTGTGGTAAAATCAACAGCTTACCTTGAGAAAGGCTCTTAATTTGAGTCTCAGCCACGTCCCTGGGAATACTGGGACCAATTTGCTTTGTTGACTATAGGGAATCAACTAATTGGTTTGTGGTTGTTTTCGGAAATGGAAGAAACTAGCAAATTTTAAAATTGAAAAGTACAAAGGAAAACATCAAGAAAGAAAAGTAACTCTCGGGAGGAAAATGGGTTCCAGAAAAAACAAACAAAGAAAAAACTTATTAATAAGTATATTTCATACAGATCTAATAAAAAACTTCATAAAATTTTGTTCATCATTTTGTATTTGTAATTATCACTTGTGTTCCGAAAACATACAAAAACTGATTGCATTTCATGTAAGAAATAACTAAGATGAAAAACAATATTACCTTTTAACAACAAATAACTCCCTATTCTTTTGGAGAAAAAAATTATCAACCATTGTACTGTATCGGTATTTTTCCAAATTCAGAATTGTTTTCTTTGACTTAACTTTGTTTTCTTTATCAGAAAACAAAAAAAATAATATGTCTTCATAATGAATTCTTAAATCGATTTTAGGCATTTTTATAACTCAATATCGCAGTCTTAAATTACATCCCAGCTTCTTTGGGTCACCAGAAAAGTTAAAGTTTAGAAATCATTACTTTTCTAATATTTCCAAACAACCAAATCGCATCCTTAGATCACCTTGTAATATTTTAAATACCAATTAAAATATTTGTTTGGTTGAACAATTATTAACAAAGTCTATGATGCATTGGTAATATTAAAGAATTCTTAATTCTTAAATTCAAATTTAGGTTACCTTATAAGAATATGTGCTTTATTATATTATACCTTTGTGTCTGATAACTAAGGAATTTATTCTTAATATAAGTAAAGCATATAAACCATAATGGTTTGAATGTGTGAAAAACCAATTTGCTAAGATAACAACTGGGTGTTTGGTCTGGAGAAACCACGTCTGTTGCAACCGAAGTTCTCCTTTCTGACCACTTGGCTACATTGTGTAAAAAATATTATTAAATGCCTTAGAAATAAAGCATGAGTAATGATATTACTTTGTCACCAAAAGTTGGTGTTTTATATCGGAAATGAACTCCACGTCATTGATGCTTGTGGCTAAATTTGCTATACTACCAGGGGCGAATGCAGGGTTTTGAAAAGAGCTAGGTTCCAGGATCAAGATGAGTGCCAACTGCATCTATTGACTGGCCATGTGAGAGCTGAAGAGGTGAGTCAGCAGACTGAAGGGTGTGGTAGCCACTGTGAGGAATCTGGATGACCGGGACGACGGGGTGTTAAGTTAGCACAAAATTGGTATTCCCACTGACCAGGTCTATTTTTTTTGAGCTATTAACTACCCACTGCATTCCCCAATTACTACTCAAATATTCTACTAAACATGCTACGTTACTTCTTGAATTTCAAAATGTTAATCTTGAAACACAGAAAATTTGTATTTGTACTCATGTTTGTTGCAAGCATATTGAGAGTAGTTTTCTTAAATATTCTAACTTTATTATAAGCCGACAGACAGACAGACAGGCAGACAGACTTATATCCGATAAAATCATTAAGTAGGCATAATTTTCGAAAAAAGTGTCATTTACTAAAGTACAAGCAGAACGAAAACAGTTTCTTTTTCAAACCACAAGCCACTTAATTACATCCAAATTCAAATCTTAAACCCATATAGAACATGTTCTATAAAAATAGAAGTAACGCATTATATGAATGGCCCCTTATACAACAACAGCTTGACACGAAAAGAAAAGCATTTTATAAATAAACATTTATTGGATTACCTATACTGTGTGAGGGTTAGAAAGAAAAAAAGTACAGTTACAAACATAAATTTTTGGGGGTGAAAACTACCAACTTTTTCTAAATTAAGAATATTATCATCAAAATTTAAGCCTTTATGAAACCTACCAAGTATAATCGAAGCTCAGCTAAAGTTACCTTATCAATAATACAAAAGGGATATTGTTTTTCTCTCTGTAGATTGAAGCAGAATAGAAAGCATCCAAATTGTCAATATTCTTATTTTTAAATCTTGTAAAAGTGCATGGAAATCTGAACTTCAGTTTTTTTAGATTGAGTTTTAAGGTTAATGTATATGAATTCCCAGATTCTTTTATCAAAAATATAAAGAAGACATTAAAGAAATCAAAGTGAGACTTTTCATATGAGTCTGAAGCCCAAATAACGGGAACAGTCATACACCCTGAAGCTAACAATTCAAATATACCAGAATATTTCCAGATCTTAAGTGAGGTATTAGACCACAAATGAATTTCAAAAACTGTCAATACTCGTTTTAAAGGGCATCTAGGTTTGAGATCGGGGCATAAAGAAATTAGAAGCTAAACAATTTTACACAACTACCAGAGGTGAATTAATTCAATTTGGGCTGTATTTAAATAAAATTCTGTGCGGTGTTATCAGAGGTTATTGATGTGGTTTTATCTTAGAGATGCTGTATTATTTAAAGATCTAGTTTGTTTGTAGGGTTAAACTTTTAAAGAATGCATGGAGCTGAAATTTAGCAAATGGAATTAAAACCTCTCCACATTTTTCTCAAGAAAATAGTTTGAAGCTGACCATTTATTATTTGTATTTTTTACTTGAAAAGCATCGTTAATTAGTACAGTTTCGTTATTCCCAAAATTGTCTCCTAGTAGGAATTCACCAGCTGTGAAAGCTGCTGAGACCAAATATTTCCCTTGATAAATACCATTTAATTAGTTGAAAGGAAAGTCGTTAAGTCATAGCTTCCAGAAATAAAATATCCCAGTATTGCTAATGCGACCATTACTTGAATAAAAAGTCGACGTGGAAACAAGTTGATCAAAATGAACGTTTCTTATCCACATCATCAAAATTTTTACATAAACGTTTTCAACACAATAAGAAAAAAGTGTCAGAAAAACTGTCATTTCTCACAACTATTTGAAATTTACTTTGATTTTATTTAATTTATGTAATTTAGCTTGTAAGAAGTTTGCACAGAACTAAAATTTTTTGAAACGATAAATCAAAATATCTATCACTAGGGAGAGATGATACACAAGCAATCCTCTTTTTAGTGAGTATGACAATGCAAAAATAAAGACATTTCTTCTTTAGTGGATTGTACTTCTTTAGTAGCTATTTAGTGTATTGTAGCCCTTTAAAATGTTAACAAATTTACTACTTTTGTTTGTTGTATGGAGTACGCATAGACATATCTCTCCTTGGGATTTTTCGGTGACTGAAACTCTAAATTTCTATATCAAGCTGAATGATGGTGTTCATAAAAAAATAAGAAATTATTAAACAACCAAGCAAAGACGAAAAGGATACGGGCAGTGAATAGGTCTCAAGGCCTGTGGGAGAGTGTAAGGCGTTCCTCTCTTTTTAGCTTCTCTAATGGGGATTACTGGTAACGTCTACTGCTGCAGGCAGACGGATGCTAGAGGAAGGCGGTGCTTAAAAGGTCTACTGACTGGCAGACTCTACGTCATTCTTTGTGTAACCAAGGAAATGGCAGAGATCACCAGCCTGTAGTAGGCAGTTCCTACCAAAGCTCGGTTTAATAATACCACCACAACCATAAGGCTCAGTTGGTTGGCCTGCGTCTTGGAAATGATTACGGATATCTGTTTCTGTTTTCAATTTTAGTCTCAATGAAACTGTTAGTAATAGTGATTTTATGGTAGTGAACGATTACCTTTTATTAAAGTAGACTTCACATCTCATCTTCATGGTCTTGTTAATTGGCCTCGACAGGATCGTTAAGCTGCTAGGTTACCAGAGCTTCAATCTAAAGATAAGCCTTTCATTTGCTGTAAATTGTCTCTTCTTCAGGCCACATGTTACCAATTTTTCTTTTATAGATCTCTTTCCTCAACTTTATAAAATTATTAGACACCATTGATAAGATTGTTTATAAGCAATACACTGCTAGAATATTTGTCTTTGACATCTTTAATGCTCGTGACGTGATTTTTCGGTCTGGTTGAATTATTCTCATCGTATTGATAGACCTGGGAAAGTTACCTACAATTTCACTCTTGCTCATGATTGAATACAGGTTTTTGATTTCCCAAACGTATACCCGATTCAGACTCAGGAGAACTTTTCTTTCAGATCTCATTTTGACTTATGTTCCTGAGCACACTATCTTGAAATCTGGCACTGGCTACAAGGCAACTCCGGAAGAATAAGTCAAACTTGCGAAAGATTTTGAGTCTGATCTTTAGGCTGTCAGTGAATGAGAAGGAAGTGGCAAATTTTTTGCAATGTGGCTAAAACTACCACTGATTTCATTCAATAGAAATCTAAAAAGAAACCTATTGATAGGTCTAATTCTAATATAGGTCGGTTCTATGTATTGCGTTAGAAAGTAAGTTAGTCTGCGTCTGTTTTGCAAATCTCAAGATCTACCATCCGTCCTTGCATGCATTACTTTTGTTACATCTGGACTGGAGCTCCTTTATCTCATTTTGATGTTCTTTTCTTGTTCAGAGACTTGTTTGTAACTTAATATGCCCAAATGTTCATATTGGTCTTCAACGTTTGTCTCATTCACGAAATGTGGCTGATCTTAGCTTTTAGAATAGGTTTACCTTGGGAAGTTTTCTGATGAGCTTTCCTGGTTAGTATCAGCTTTACGTGCAGCTTTTGTTGCAGTTCGTTTCTCTAATTGCCTTGTCCTTCGTTGTAATAAATCACTTTCCATAAGTATAGTTTCCCTCTTCGGACGGCTACATTGTGAAAAACTTTGGCTTGTGAGTGCTTTCCTGCAACACAAGACGAGTGCTTTTAAGTCTAAAGTTAACTCGTATTTCGTGTCTTAAGATTAGTATCTGTCTATAAAGCCTTCTTCCTTTACATTTTTTTATGCTTTGTGGCTTTGTGACTTGTCTAGTTCCTAAGCGTTGAAAGTTTAAAACCACAGTTTGTGAACATGTAAGCAAAAACAAAAGGGATTATTACATTGCAGCAATTTCATGAAGAGATGTCGTATTTATTATTTGAATTTCTCTTCCAAATTTTCACCATTCTCCACTTAATTTTTATCCTCGAACGAAAAATATTTTATTAAATTGCCCTAATTTTAAATACCTTCCCCTAAAATCCCCCCATAAGTGTGAGTTAATTCGAAAAAATAAGAAAAGTAAACTAAGCCACTTCCTTGTATGCTTTATTAAAAAAACACGGATTCATCTTATGTACAGTTGTATATTTATTTGTTAATGTTGGATACAATATTTTAACTGCGTGTTTGTGTATGCCTCTGCCTAAGAAATTAGCTGTCTTGTATTGCCTTGATAGGAAAGGAACTGGCACAATAAATCAAATTTTATTTTATAGCAGCTAGAATTTCAACATACAGGTACATACTCTGAGCTCTATTGTTATATGCAATCCCAAACGTTGCCTATGTTAACTTTTGTTCAAGTCAGAACTTTTTTATAACAAGAGCAAGGTGGCAAAATATACTTTCTTATTCAAACCGCCCCCACTCCCACTCCCCGGATTCAAAATCATTGTTTAATCGCAAGAACAGCTGAATAATATTGGCAATCCAGGAAAAGAAATTAAATGTCGATCATAAGCGTGTCAGAGCAGTGCCATAATTTAGAGAGATTATTGATACCTAAAGGAGCAGCACGAAACAAAACAGATGAAAATATTGAGCAGGACGTCTTACAACAGATGACCTAATCAAAGATGCTTTGAATGTACTCCTAAATTGATAATGCTTTTTTTTTACGAAGAAAAAGCTAAAGACCTCACCTTTAAAAATTATTATATTGCCAACGTTGAATGGCTAGCTAGTTTATTAGAACGGAATGGACTTCCTTTACAGTGAAAACCACAAAAGTTTTTAAAAAATCTTAGTTACATGATTGCTAAGCTGGCACCATTTATTTAAAAAGTCTAATGACTCATTCCAATTGTTCTATATCAATTCTAATTCATCATTTTCATGAATGAAAGCCTTCTAGACCCTCTGTAAAATCCTACCACCGATGGTATCAGAAGAGGAGGGATACACTTACATACATCATAAAAGATTGATAAAGATAAACTTAATTCTCGGCTTTAAAAGATGACAGTATAAAAATTTAACTTGTGTTTAGTAGTACAAAGAGAGAATGTAAAACATAATTATTTGTTTTAGGCAATCATTTGAGTTAAAGAAAGTTTGAAGCCCAAGTGGTAAATAAAACCTTGAAAAATATTAATCCTTTACACCGTCGGTCACTTACCGGTCAATAAGAGAATATAAAACCTTAGACCTGGTGTTTAAGCGTCGATGTTTAACTTCTTTTCGGGGAACCCTTTGAATTAAAGGAAGGTTCAGAGGCAATGGGTAAATAATATTATTAAAAATATTATATCTTCAAGGCATTGGCCAGCTCTGTATTATTTAAGGTAAATTTGACAAGCAATGTGTAGACGTTTGAAGAAACAAATGTATGCACTGTTGTAACAATTGGTGGGTGCTCAAAAT
The DNA here is from genome assembly GCA_003991215.1 of Morbakka virulenta. Taxonomy (NCBI): domain Eukaryota; kingdom Metazoa; phylum Cnidaria; class Cubozoa; order Carybdeida; family Carukiidae; genus Morbakka; species Morbakka virulenta. Next base: position 1,231,933 of record RDPX01000037.1, read on the forward strand.
AAACCTATGACCTGGACTATGCAGGTAACAGGGTTTTCAATATGTGGATTAGAGACAAGTATGATGAGTACTTGAGGTCTGCGGTTAAAGCCTTAAGCTAGTCCTTGAAGGCGCAAACATGAAATGGGTTTTGGCATTTCAAAACTCATAATCAAAAGATATGCTTGCTTATTTGTTCATACAATGTGTTTTTAGTTTAACATTCTATAGTGGCTAGAATGGTGTTAACTTCTGTTTTAACGATCTAAATCTCTCACAGCTTGAGCAAAGGCCTTAAATGCGAAATGGTCAGACATCGGTATACAAAGATTCTGCTTCCAAGCCCAGTCGAAATTCTGTTGATGATATACCATGCCTGATGATGAAGATGCAAATATCTTTAATACAATAGTCCTTTTTATTTAAAGTTTGCCTCCTCTCCGCAGTAAAATTCTTCGATCGAATTGTTTTCCTCCGGCAATACTATTAAAACAATCAAGTAAAATATCCAGTTTGGAATGTTTTTTGGAAAAACAAACAGTGAACCCAGAAAAGCCAAAGGAAAAACTTTTGGTACATTTGAATCCCAACAAAGGGCTCTAGTCTTCAATTTATCAAACTGGCAAAGTTTGAAGCCTTATCAAAAGCAGTTAGTTCGAATCAGAAAAATGTTCAAATAAATTGGGCCCTCTTGGCTTTGACAAGATATCTTACTGGAACACCGTCCAAACCAAAAGTAAATGCAGAAAGCAAGTTAAGCTGCTTAGGAAAAATAAAAGTGTATTGTGACTTCAGTAATTATTTTCTCTTGGGATAAATGATAATTTTACCAACAAAAAATTCTCTACGCATATCATGAGTATTTATGGCTGATGCTATGCTAATTTGAATAAGACTGACAGTTTAGCATGGAGATGGTTTACCTAAGATAAAAAGCAAAACAGTTTTCTTGAAAGTAGATCTTGTAATGCCCCATACTCTGTTCATTACTATCTTCAGAATGTGGAAATAAAGGCAAAGGTGAAATATCTTAATCTATTCAAGGCCACTTTCAAAGAGTTTTAATTAGTTTTCAGATGGTTTGTCAATATTAAGTCATAATAATTTGATTTAAAACTTATCAATCTGTGTAAGAAAATAAAAGTAATTCAAAGGGCCTCTTGAAAGACTTTTTACTATGTTTATATGATGTATGGATAGGCCTTTAAAGTTAAAATGGAACTGTGATATTTGTCAGTTTGTCATGATTTTCTTCTCTTCAAAAACCCCAAAACATAAGAATTATTAACAGTGATGTTAAATTAGGTTTCCACTATAATTTTTATTTCATTTCCAGGTCACACCCTATTGAAAATGAGATAATCTCGGTTTCTACTCACTCTTTGTTCAACCTATTTAAGATTCTATGTTAAACTGATAATGGCTTCCTTTTTTTTAAAAAACAGTTACAATGCATTTCTTTAGTAGTTTACGGGTCACTTCTAAGACACCAAAAATTGAATAGCAGAGACGGAGGTTTAGAGCTGCCACGAAAGGTGGAAGAAATAGAAATGTGTCTCTCCCACAGGATATTGGTTTAGTTATGAGCTGCTCAAATGGGAACCTGCGAGGTCTGTTTAGGTCAGGAATTAAGCAACAGAAAAAAGTAAAGTTCACATCGAGAAATAAAAATAATAGAAAGTAATAAAATCAAATTGTCTTAAATAGTCGGGCGGGCTATGATATTCGGAAAGATAGTCATACGAGCAGGAAATCTTTTAGTGAAGGTAGAAAAAAAAATAGAAAAATGACAAAAAGCTAAAGATTGTTGTTTCAGTTAGGTCGTCTTTTTTGTGATAGTAACGAAAATTTTATATTTGTTTGAAGATACAAAATACGTTATAGCGTAGTGAATTTGTCCCTCTAACTAAGTTGCTAGTTTATAATTTTCTAGTTTTGTAATTGCTCTCAACTGTAGGATTCTTTTCTGAAGAGCACCTTCGTATCCAATCCAGTGATTCTTACTAAATGGTTTTGGTTGCCTGAATCAGCAAATTAAGGAAGCACTTTAAGTATTCATTTGATAATATGAAACTTTCTTTACAGTGTTAAAAAGAGAGAAAGGAAGTGATTGATATGCATTATACTAAAGAGACAATATGGATATTTTGGTCAAAATCCAGAAATGAAGACATTATTTCACCATTGAGAAGATAGAGAAAGTTAACATTTCTGTAGGTGCAGATATAAATAATATTGCACTAGACATCCAGTTGAACCGAAAATAAAAATGTTATTCCTGCTTAAATGAAATACTGAAAGTACATTGCATGAATTAAAATAATGAAACTAAAAACTTAAAGTGGTAATGGTGAAAACAGCAGTAGAACGTCACTAACTTATAAAATGAAACTTTGAGAATAAGCGTGTTTTTTTTACATTTTTTCAAAATTTTTCATAATTTTTTTTCGAATTTTTTGTATCACAAAGCTTAAGCTGAGTTTGCCTGTCCAAATTTTTACTGAATAGTTTAAATTTGTTTTACGAACTCGAAAAGTGATAATCCTTACTTTTTTACTTTCGGATTTTCTAGTACTGTTAAACACCAAAACAAGGGGTTTTACGTCATTATTTGAGTAAAAAAATCTTATATTACAGGATCGGTAAAAAAATCTAATTGATGAAGTGCTGTTACAACTTTTTACAGAAAAGTGAAACTAAATTCATTTTAGGTGGTGAATTATACAGTGATCACAGTGAAGTTATTGAAATGGACCGACGATTCTTTTCATTCATGATTCATGACAACAGCATTCTTTCGTTGCTTTTATCACTGTTTTAAATTATGAACACGTTAGAATACAATACAAAGTAAGATACTCGAGCCTCAAAAAGCCATAACATTCCATGAAAATTCCGGGATTGATTGATTGATTGATTGATACATTCCTAATGTTTTATAACGTTTAGCGGATTTTATTAAAGACACGCAAGGATTAACTTTCTTCAGAACATGAAATATACCTTACCTAAGTACAGACACAGATAAAGTAGGTCTTCTCATACAGACTAAAATGTATGCGACAAATATTAAACCACAAAGACTTTGTATTTATTCTCCAAATTCAATTTTATCTCAAGTAGAATTTGAACATGACATAATGCTTCTGGGAGCAGAACATTGTCCTTTTTAACATCAAGTTAAAAAAAGGCGTTTCTTCAAACATTTTAAGCACTTTTAATCTGCAATCATAAATCGCCTTAAAACTAAATCCAACGCAATCGATGATAATTAATGGCTGTAATATAGAACGAGAAAATTATTGGGATTTTCTAAAGGCAAATTTCATATTAACTGTAAACACATGTGTACTTTTTTAAATTTACAATTACTTCATTATCATTTTGAGGTCTTCAACCAGAGTCATTTGTTATTACGATTATACCACGTATACATTTTTTCAAAAGGAAAATTTCATATTAACTGTAAACACATGTAGACTTTTTTAAATTTACAATTACTTCATTATCAATTTGAGGTCTTCAACCGGAGTCATTTGTTATTGCGATTATACCACGTATACATTTTTTTAAAAGGAAAATTTCATATCAACTGTAAACACATGTGTACTTTTTTAAATTTACAATTACTTCATTATCATTTTGAGGTCTTCAACCAGAGTCATTTGTTATTACGATTATACCACGTATACATTTTTTCAAAAGGAAAATTTCATATTAACTGTAAACACATGTATACTTTTTTAAATTTACAATTACTTCATTATCAATTTGAGGTCTTCAACCGGAGTCATTTGTTATTGCGATTATACCACGTATACATTTTTTTAAAAGGAAAATTTCATATCAACTGTAAACACATGTGTACTTTTTTAAATTTACAATTACTTCATTATCAATTTGAGGTCTTCAACCGGAGTCATTTGTTATTGCGATTATACCACGTATACATTTTTTTAAAAGGAAAATTTCATATCAACTGTAAACACATGTGTACTTTTTTAAATTTACAATTACTTCATTATCAATTTGAGGTCTTCAACCGGAGTCATTTGTTATTGCGATTATACCACGTATACATTTTTTTAAAAGGAAAATTTCATATCAACTGTAAACACATGTGTACTTTTTTAAATTTACAATTACTTCATTATCAATTTGAGGTCTTCAACCGGAGTCATTTGTTATTGCGATTATACCACGTATACATTTTTTTAAAAGGAAAATTTCATATCAACTGTAAACACATGTGTACTTTTTTAAATTTACAATTACTTCATTATCAATTTGAGGTCTTCAACCGGAGTCATTTGTTATTGCGATTATACCACGTATACATTTTTTTAAAAGGAAAATTTCATATCAACTGTAAACACATGTGTACTTTTTTAAATTTACAATTACTTCATTATCAATTTGAGGTCTTCAACCGGAGTCATTTGTTATTGCGATTATACCACGTATACATTTTTTTAAAAGGAAAATTTCATATCAACTGTAAACACATGTGTACTTTTTTAAATTTACAATTACTTCATTATCAATTTGAGGTCTTCAACCGGAGTCATTTGTTATTGCGATTATACCACGTATACATTTTTTTAAAAGGAAAATTTCATATCAACTGTAAACACATGTGTACTTTTTTAAATTTACAATTACTTCATTATCAATTTGAGGTCTTCAACCGGAGTCATTTGTTATTGCGATTATACCACGTATACATTTTTTCAAAAGGAAAATTTCATATCAACTGTAAACACATGTAGACTTTTTTAAATTTACAATTACTTCATTATCAATTTGAGGTCTTCAACCGGAGTCATTTGTTATTGCGATTATACCACGTATACATTTTTTTAAAAGGAAAATTTCATATCAACTGTAAACACATGTGTACTTTTTTAAATTTACAATTACTTCATTATCATTTTGAGGTCTTCAACCAGAGTCATTTGTTATTACGATTATACCACGTATACATTTTTTCGACTATGCAATATATTTTTCAAAAATCTTTGAGTAAGGTTGTTGTCGTAGAGTAATAGGTTTCAAAATGTGTTACAACTTTTGGTTGTTTTGATACTAAAAAATATTACCAGCATTATAGGAAGTAAAAGAGCCACTCCTTGTCGGTATGCTAACATTAATTAGGCTTAAAGAAAAAATATCAAAATTAAGATCGAGTCCATTTAATTGATTTTACAATTAGGTTGAGCTTCAGGAGTTTTGTCTTTCCTGGAGATCAAGATAATCTTCGAGGTTCTTAAATAGTTTGGCTGTTGGCACGTGTTTCTCGCAGTAGTTGGTATTCTTTTTTACTTATTTACTTACTGGTATATATTACTGACTATTTCAAAACGATAGACTCATTTCTTTAAAATATTGCTTTTATTGTGTGTCCTGTTTGTAAAAACTGAAAACAAGGAAAAAAGTCATAAATCCTATAAACTATATATATAACATATCAAGTATATAAAAGGATTGAATGGGGTACGCAGTCAAATCAACTGTTGTCAACAGGGTTGAGAAGAATATAATAATTAGAGCACTGATACGGCTACTTATTTTCACTAATCTACAAGAATATTGCAACACACGTCTGAGATATAATTAGTAAATACTACTTAATACTCAACTTCATAACTCATTTAAGTAACAGCAGTTGTATTACAATTTATGTGTGGTTTAGAAATTCAATTTACAGTTATTGAATTAACACAACAACAACAAATATTTCAACTGTTTATGAAGTTAGTAAAAGTTACATTATTAAATCTATTTCACTGTTTTACAACTTCAAAAATAGTGATGTTAAAAACATTACTGCATTCCCACTCTACTTCCTACAACACCACAAGTTGTTTGTTAGTTTCTCTGCAACTTTAAACACTTTGTAGACCCGGCTTATTTAGAGCCAACTGTTTCTGTTGTTGTTGCTGTTCTTGTTAATGACGGATTGATAAAGCTACTGTAAGAGACTGGCGGATGTAGATACGGGAATCATGACTGCAGGTTGAAATTAGCTGCACCACTGCAACTTGGCAGCCCAAATGAACTCACATATAGTAAACATTGTAAAAGAAGCAATAAAATAGGTAGGTATTCTAACAGATACACTTAATCCTTTAACATCAAAAGAATGGTGTTTAGTTAGAAGATTCTGTATGGCTTAGAAATACGTTTTGCTGATAATCATGTAGGCATTGCAGCCACAATTCGTGCTACTGAAGCTACTTTTTATCTGTTTTACTTCTTAAAAACCCATGCATAGAAGGAAAAAGAAGATTTATGTCATGATATTTAGGAATATTACGTATTTTCAATATTTTGTATCTGTTGTTACATGAAGCACTATGCTATAACGTTTTATCCTACAACATAAACCTTCGTTATATCTATCTATTATTATATATCTTATCACTTAATAAATATAATCCATGATATCTGGTAACATTCAGTGCATTATGGAACAAAATGTTACAAACAATAATGTTTCAATATTGCTTCGTCCGGCAAGATCTGGCAATGGGTAATACAACATTGCTTATCATAATGACTTATACATAAAAATATCAACAGTTCTTTGAAATTAGGTACAATATTGCAAAATGTTTTAGCTTTTAAAATTCGCACTCTCACTATTGAAATATTACAAAATTCGCCATATATAAGATCCATAACTTAGAAAGGATCCAGTACTACAGAATTTGTTCATGTTTCTTTGGAAATTCAAATGTACTATTGATGAAAGGCCGTCTTTTTTTGACTGTTTATGTTTTACTAATAAAAAACATAGTATTTCTCTACACTTCAGTATGGCTTTGAAATTTAAACTTAAAAGTAGTATAACTGGTCCTTTAAAAATGAAATTTTAATCCTGTTGAAAACAGCAATTGATGAGACACCTTTAAAGCCACAGAGTATCTGAAAAGTACGTTCATCAAGCAATTTCATTGTTGAACTTAGAGGTCATATTATTACTTCCCAAAACAATTTAGCACCCGCCACAATTTTTAATGTAAAAGAGAATGGTTTTGTAGTTGACTGCAAGTGCTTTAGCTAAGACCCAAATCAAAAATATATTATTGGTCAAAATACTTCACTTTATTTACGTCATTTAACTGTGACATGAAAATTCAAATCAAACGTAGTTACCAAGAAATTGATTGGTATTGTTTCTGCAATGTTAGCTGCAACTGATTTTTAAACAGGACACAGAGGTAAATTTTAGTCCCAGCAGACAGTCATAGAAAACTCCTAAAATTGTTCCAACTGACATAGTTGCAGGCGTTAAAAGCATGATACTTTGATTTCCGTTTGACTATTATAACTTCAGTTACAATTTTGCTTTATGTAAGGTATTAAAATACCTTTGCTTAAATAGTTCATTCATGAAAAGGGTGTCTTTGTGTATTTGCTCCAATAGGATTTCATGAAATTCTTAATAAAATGTCACAACCTTATTTGTCTGCTGTGACAAGGCAGTCAAGTCTGTAATTGATACATCAATATAAAAAATAAAGAGAACAAAAAATTGTGCAGTTGGATTATTCTACTTGCTCTAGAATAACGCCTGTTTAATTAGAAGGCAGCCATCCTATTATCTCATCAACTGAATTATTTTTTTATTTATACTTAATTTGAAAATGTGTAACACATTGATTATCATCTGTAATAAGAAAAGAAGACAGTTTTACTTTAGCAACAAAGCTCAATATTTCTTGTTTTGTCTTAATTCTTTTGTAATATCTTCTGTATATACTGACAAATCGTCCATATGCGATTATGCTGCTGAGACTGAAAATCGTCGATCAGTATATTCTTGCCCAGCACCAAAATTAAATTTGAAACCACTGGAGATGGGCTACTGACTATTGGGTTATCCTAAAAGAATCTGAACCATACAGACAATTGTTAGTCTGATTTAAAGAAAAAATTGTATAACTGGAAAGACAGAGTGTTTTTTCTTCTTTTGTATTCTGAGAAAATAAATTGGAAAATGTGTTGCATGGAAATGTGTCCAAATCAGTGTGTTTGCCTTTCAAAGACAACTTTGAAAGGCAAACTAATATTTTACCAAATATTTTACCAAAGCTACTTAGTTAAATAGATGTTTTATTTTTACAAGCGTCTATATTGATAGTAACTCTTTTCATCCTGTTTACCAAGTTAATATTGTATGTATAGTTTCAGACGTTTCTTGGCAACTTGCATATGACGAAAATCAACCCTCAGACGTTTACATAATCTAACAAGGAAACGATAAATACACAACCTACATTTAGAAATGTTAGTTTTCGAGGGATGTTTGCCAAAAGAGCGATCTCTGTTTTCATTTGATCTGTTATTATTGAGGAACAGAAGGGATGCAGGAAGAAGTCACGTGGCTCGAAAGATCAATTGATGATCGATAAGGCAATTTTGCACGAGGTCAGGGCTATGAAGAGAAACCTTAGCATGTGCTGGATTGATTACAAGAAGGCATATGATATGGTCCCTCACAGTTGGATTTTGGAGATGCTGGACATGGTTGGAGTTGCAGAGAATGTGCGGAGTTTGCTGAAAGGAAGTATGGCTGAATGGAAGACAGTACTGACGGCTAATAACGAGGTGCTTGGTGAAGTTAACATCAATCGGGGAATATTCCAAGGTGACTCCCTTTC
>RDPX01000037.1:1242785-1332333 GCA_003991215.1 Morbakka virulenta
TCGAAATATGACAGCTAAATAGAAGAAATGGTCACTAAGTATTCTCCCTTGGCCCAACAAATCCGAAAGTTACATAGCGTATGTACCAGCGTTGTCCCAATCGTCGTGGGAAGCTTAGGAGTGGTGACGAAGCGCTTGGAGCGCAGTTTGAAAGGGTTGGGCATCCCTGATGTCTTGGGTGGACTCCAAACATCTACCATAATTGGATCTACCAACATATTGAGGAAGGTGCTTAACCTCTAAAGCTACTGGTCGGTAGCCGGGGTTAAGTTTTCTCGTCTGGCAGGTGAATACCATCTCCCTGTGCGGGCTGTCATGCTGGACATGAACTTTGTTATTATTATTATTAAATGTTTGACTTGGTATACAACTTAAGTAAAATAATAGTGCTATTCTAGTTGGACCAAGGAAAAAAAGGAATATATATACACTGCATACACATACATAAAATCATTTTTAAAAAGTAGCATTTTTGCCCATTGTTTTAAAAGAGGTAAAATTTTCAACCTTCCTTATTTCCACAGGATTGTAGTTGTTGGCATTGTATTGTAATTGTGCTCTTTTTCATATCCGAAATAAATAACAAAAAAAAATTTTTCCTGTGGTAGTTTGCTAGGGAAATCAATGAGCGGTATCAATATTATAAAATTAATAAACTAATATTTTTAAAGAAATGAATACAGTACCTTTACTTGTTATCGAGTGTCAGATTAAGGAAAACAAAACAAAGGTAAATGAAACCGAAAAAAGGAACATACAATTTTATTTCTTTTCAAAATTTTTCTTCCTCTTCCAGTTTCCTTTGACTCAAAGTATGGTAACTTTATAGATTACTTTGAGAGATCAACAGGAAGAGTATCCTAACTCAAACCTAATTAAGTAATTAATTTTTTGGAGTCAAGGCTTATCATATTTACATAAAGCAATGAAAGCGGTGTTTTTTCACCCTAAAGATACGATATCAGTAGTATTTGCATTTGCATAGAGTTTTTAATAACGTCGCTTGTTGAAAAGTTGCTAACACTGCTGTCTCTTTCAATAAAAGATCGCATTTAAAGAATAATCCAGTAAACGTTGTATTATTTGTAAGCGGTAAAGCATATAATGACCAAAGCAATAAAATCTGTTGAATAACAGGAAATGGTTGTATAATAAACAGGCGCTGGTATTTGCCCATTAAAAAATTTTGGTCAAAATAAATTAATAACGGTTAGGAAAGATAAAAAAATGTAACGTTTGCCTTTCAAGCCGAAGACATGTTGGATGAAGTGCTATTCATATAATATTATAAAACTAATAGTGATCATTTTGTGTTACTCATAGCAATAGTCATTTCTAATGAAGTCCTTTTCAATAAAAGGGATTGATATTAGCAGCGCTAATTAAAGTTTAGCAATGAGCGTTAGAGTATGAATATCGATAGTTTCTATGTCAAACTTAGGTAAGACTCAGTTTTTTTGGCAAAACTCTAATATTGCAAACTAAGGTTGTTCTAAAACTGTCTTTGCAATGAAACAACGAACTATCCTAGATGAACTCCAAGTAAGATAGATATTCGAGTTAATTAAAAGACAAGTCATGAAAATGACATCTTGGTCAAATTTAATTGATCTTAAAATTATTACTGGAATATTTTATTGTAGTTAACTTGATAGACGACAATATAAACACAATGCTTTTAATGTCTTTCCATTTTTGTATAGTCTCTTGGATGGGCTTTGCTTAGTACTACAGGCCTCTTACCTTTCTGTAAGCTTCGTAATAATATCTTGCAATGCCTCTGGTGTGTTTTTGTTCTGGAGTTAAAAGACCTAGTAGGAAGCTTTTAAACTCCGTTGGCATTTCAGATTCATCTTTAGTTACGGAAACTGCTCGTTTCCATCCGATACCTCACCTCTTAGCAATCTGATAAAAAAGTGGCGATCCTTAATGACCATATCAAAAGACCAGATCAAAGTTTTCTGTAGTTGTTGGAGTTGTTGCTATTCATGGTTTCCCTGATCTTGGTTCATCTAAAACTTTGTCTTTGCTACTTTTGGACACATTTTTTCCATTGTTCCACTAAGGCATATGAAGGGGTATGTTGACCTAATCTGTCTGTCATGTCCTTTGATACCTCATCAGGTGTTATGTCTTTTGCCAGCAGGTATTTGCTGACAACCTGATACTCAAGTTTTTCATTTTTTATGAAATAGCTAGCACAAAAAGTTTACGGACCGTAAAAATCAGCATAATGAAATTTAATGTAGATGTAAGAGCTTTATCATGTCATGAGTCGTAAGCTTTTAAAGCTTACGACTCATGACATGACAAAGCTCTTACATCTATGGCTTCCTCTGAGTTCATAAAGTTCAAATAGATACAAGAAAGACGTCNTTATGTCTTTTGCCAGCAGGTATTTGCTGACAACCTGATACTCAAGTTTTTCATTTTTTATGAAATAGCTAGCACAGAAAGTTTACGGACAGTAAAAATCAGCATAATGAAATTTAATGTAGATGTAAGAGCTTTATCATGTCATGAGTCGTAAGCTTTTAAAGCTTACGACTCATGACATGACAAAGCTCTTACATCTATGGCTTCCTCTGAGTTCATAAAGTTCAGAATTTTCTATGAAATTTAATGTGTTCCAAATAGATACAAGAAAGACGTCATAAGTCTAATTTGATCTTTATATTTTAACCATCTCTACGTTAGATTTAAATATTTATATATGACCTAGATATCTCTTTCTTAAATCCATGTCACATAGCTTTCCATTTTAGGAGTCCATCTTCTTATTTTTCTTCCCTTCTATCTTATAAGTTACTGCCAGATTTCCCAAACTATGTTTTCTTATCAAATATCCCATTAACCAACTTTAATCTATGTATCGATATTATAGATTTTCTGTCAACACATGCTCAACACAACTTCTCTGCGTAATTTTTCTGTCAATAAAGTTATCTAATTTTTAATCATTTACGATTTGGTTGGGTTTTTTCTCTGCAAACGTGCAGACTGTGCGTCAACAAATAAAAAATGTTTCATTTACCTCTATCTCTCACATTAATTTTGTTGTGATGCATTCCTTGAGGCTGCTTAGCTCTAACATCCTCCCTCTCTGCCTTCATTTAAGGAGGGTTGTGATTTCTGCCTTTAAGAAGACAAAGCGACACCTTAGATTAGCATGTGCTTGATGTTTTAATGTGTCTAAAGGTTATAATTGTAGGTATGCTTTAGCGGGCATTTCAGGAAGTATTACAATTTATTTCATACTTTGAATACAGAGAGTAGAGTATTGGAATAAAATTTAATAGTACAACAATATTCTATGTCGGTTGTGATAGAAGCATGTGCCAAAGTCAATAGCTAATCATGAAAAAAAAGTTTTTTGTCAACTTGAAATGATCCAATCGAAAAATGTCATATTACAATCCTACTTAATGACCAAGAAATATTTTATTATTTATCAACCCAGGAAGTACTTTTCCTACTACACAAACCTGTATATTTTTAATGAAACAGGCCATGTTGAGCCTCAATGCTTGTTTTTTAAGCTGATTGAGAGAGCACATAAAGAAGTACTTTACATTTGGAATGCAATTTCCACCATCGAAAAAAAACAAGTGCATCAAAACTCCCCAAAACTCCAACTTTATCCAAAGCCTAAGAAAAGTTTTTACTTTGTGTCTTGAATGTCTCAGAAATTCTCTATCGTATTACGAAAACTATAATTTTGTACGGATGCCATGGTGTAATCCTCGAGCAATAACATAGTAAAAGTATTTTGATGAATTTGGGTTAGGGTGTCATCTTGCCCAGCGGAATAACTTGCTACTGTTGTTGAAGCATCTAATGGTTAGGTCTCTTATTATTGTACTCATTTTAATAACATTCAGTTATTATTGCATGGAAAGTATGTTTTAAAAACCGTCTTTATGATTGATCAAAGGTGTGGACCCCAAGTACCAGAAGCTTTCTTTTTGTTCGTTCAAGGACACATAAAGAATTTAGTTCTATGGGAAATGTTGCAGGTTTTATCTCGATCCTTGACAATTTGTAAAGAGGTAACTTCAGCCAGTTTTGTTTCTCCATTTGTAACAGAATAAGAGAGAGAAATTCATTTGCTCTTAAGAAAAAGTGCTAACTGGGATTTGCTCAATGACAATACAGCAATAAGGTGCAAGGAAATGCTTCTAGGCCAACCGGGTAAAATTCTTTTATCACATTCCAATGAAATTAGCAGTCGCCATTAAATAAATCAGGCCAGTACGACAGGATCGCTTCTCTGCCTTTTGGCTAAAAGTGTAGAGCTCTGGCCTCTCCTTGGTCGGTACTTCGGCTATAGGGCCCAACCATGCAGGACAGGTGGCCTCGAGAGGCTTGAGCACTGGCTGAACACCAACCCAAGAGGAAGGACCTTCCAAAGGAGGGTGCTGGAGGGGCGATCCATTTTGCATTGTATGTTTCTTGCGTGCTTTCTGCCCCACGTTTTCGTGATCTGTTGCTTCATTTCAGGTCTTTTATACCTCTTTTCTCAATGACTTAATAGTTTTATATTACAACAAGGCTAACAGATCTGGCTCTACATTAAGATATTGAGCTTAGTCACGATTATTAACTTCCTTGTTTATGTTGGTTGGATACTTGTATCTAACACAGCATGCAAAATAGCTTGGCCAGTTGTTGAAACCTTTAGTAGACTTGACTTGTATTGGCATGATTTATTTAATGGAGGGTCTTTTATCATGCAGATGTTGTAAAAATATTTCAAGTCTTTGGCCATGGTGCGACAGATCCCTAGTCACTTTATTGCCTTCGAAAAGATGAAGTATGTAAAATGGTTTTGGAATTAATGATATCCAGTTAATCCTGGTAGGTTTAATTCCAATACTTGGAACGTATTAGACTCTATCAGAATTTTTTGTAGTAAATGGGCTGAGTATGTACACAGAAGAATTTCCTAGTTTGCTTGGCTTCCACATAAGAAGAGGGTTAATTTTTTAAAGTGGGCTATCCGTTTGATCTTTCTAGACTTGGTCGTCTGAATAAGAAGAAATACTAACTTTCTTCTATCGGTCAGTATCATCATGTGGGATTAACCATGAAAAGCTCTTATTAGGCCTGAATCGACAAAATCAAGGTCTCAGGCAAGTCTTCGCATTTAGATCAATCTTAGCCTAATATCCACTCAAAAGACACATAAAAGTATAGAATGTGGTATATTTAAGTTAACAAGTTACTATTGAAAATGGAGAAAAACATCATAGCGTGTTACCGGCCTTTTTTCAAGGCACATACAGAAATTTTAGTCAAAACTGTGTGAAAATCAGTTTAGTGGGCAAGATTAGCTAGAGTAAACGACCATAAAGACATTTTTTACTGTGTAAGACTGGATGTGTCTGGGTCCTATGTAAAATGTGATATGCCACTTAATGGTATAGTAATTTTATGCTCTGAATTTCAAATGACGTCCTCCAATTGCTAAATGGGTACAGTGAGAAGCTACGCATACTAGTTCTTTATAGCTTTGATGCGGAACGNTCCACTCAAAAGACACATAAAAGTATAGAATGTGGTATATTTAAGTTAACAAGTTACTATTGAAAATGGAGAAAAACATCATAGCGTGTTACCGGCCTTTTTTCAAGGCACATACAGAAATTTTAGTCAAAACTGTGTGAAAATCAGTTTAGTGGGCAAGATTAGCTAGAGTAAACGACCATAAAGACATTTTTTACTGTGTAAGACTGGATGTGTCTGGGTCCTATGTAAAATGTGATATGCCACTTAATGGTATAGTAATTTTATGCTCTGAATTTCAAATGACGTCCTCCAATTGCTAAATCTTTATAGCTTTGATGCGGAACGCTAGAAAAAGTTTTACCTTCGTACATTTTGTCTGGTACTTGAAAAGAGTTATTCCAATCTTTCTTGGAACGTCCTACTGTACATAAACGTCAGTTTTAAGTGAGCTTTCAAAGTTAGTTAACTGCCTGTTTCGAAGAGCTCTTCATTCACAAGCTTGATGTACCGTTCACTTTTTTTGTTTTTGTGCATCATCAGGATTTTTCGGAATTTTTCTTTATTTTGGTTTGGCAGAATATATTCTAATATGCTTTGCATGTCGCTATAGGTGTTTTAGAGACTCCATGTATAGTCTTAAAAAAACCTCAATGTCCAAAGCATCTTGTGTTCTCCCCTTCCATTGTTGAACACCTTGACCAGAACTATTACTGCACAGTAAAACCGCTTTTAATTATTTCCTGCAGTCCTACCTTGCTGATTTATTGTTTTTGCCTTCTCTGGGGCTTCTGTTCTTATGCTACTTGCACATTTTTCGAAGCTGTTTTTCTTAAGCCTTACTTTTGCTGTTGTGATACAAGGCCCTTAGTTTTATTGGTCATTAAACTCTTTCATTCAGGGTTACTTCCTGTTGTCTTTTTCCTGTATGAAAATTCTATCCTTATCCCGAAAGTGTTTTACTCTTAGGGGTCTCTTTTGTCGATTGGTAGAATGTCACGAGGCCTCCCTTATTCTGGTGGTTCCTTTAGTCTCAGTAACAGCTTCCTATGTAGTTATCTTTCCATACCTGATCTAATTTTCTTTTGTGGCTTTCTGCCAGGCTTTTCAAAAACGTTAACTTCTGCTTTTTACCATTGAAAGCTAGTTTTCCAACTATCGTTAAAAATTATGCCTTTTCTTTCATTTGTCTTTGTGCTATCATCCTTCTACTCACTTCTTGTCAACGTTTTTCTGCCTGATTCAAAATTAAGTCCATACCATTTTCTTTTTCTTCTGTAATTTCTGGAGTTACAAATATTACGTTTCCTAGTTCCTTTAGCCACTTCCCTTTTTCGCACTTTATATCATTCGGTGTTTGTTTTAAGGTGTTTTTCTTATTTAACCTCTTTCTAACTTTTCCAGTAACAAGGAAATGGTCATTGCTGGTGTTTATTCACCTGTTAACGCATTCTGAAGTGTGTATCAACATTTCTTGCTAATCATCATGTGGTCAAGAGTTTCTTTTGTTCTACTATTTGGTGGGATTCGTGTAACTATCTGAATTTGCTTCTTTGAGAAAAACCACCTCTTAACAAGTGATCATTTTTCTTGCAGAAATCCAGTAGCGTCTCTCTGTCTTCTTTTCCGTCACATAATACATGCCTCCTATAAAAGTTACCATTATTGTTTAATAAACCCCCATCTTTGCTTTCAGGTATGGCATCAGTAAAGGTATGTTGTTCTACTAAACAATAGCAAGTAAGTCCTTTTCTTTGTTGCAAAGTTTTTAGTATTTATGAAACTCTACTTGTTGTTGAATGCATAGGTTTAAATTACTATAAGCTTAATTTGCATTAAATTGAAACGATGATTTATTATTTTGTAATTTATTGTAGCTATTCTGTGAAGCAAAGGGCTGGAGAGGGTCTGCTTCTATTAAAAAATATTCCAACTTCTTTACTGCTTCATCAATCAACTTCCCACTGTAGATTATAATGTGGCCTGGGTAAAAGTAGTAGATAGGAATACGCGTTAAAACTGTACTTTTTCTACAATTTCTCTGTATTAAAGAGCTATGAAACACCAGACAAAGGAAGCAAGTGGTGGAAAAGGTGATGAATATGAATATGCGAAAGATAATGGGCCTTTCATAATGGTTATAAAAACTTTTTATGATTATCAATTTTTTCTAAGATATATTGTGTAACTGCTTTATTAATATGGTCGCATATTGTAATGAATTAATTCAAGACATGTTACATTGCAAAATATTATGGATCTTCCGCTTCCTCTATTGCAAAGCCCAAACACAATGCCCCTAATTTTGTGTTGTCTTTGATAATTACCTTAATTTGAGGTGACAGCAGATGATCTTTATTTTCAGGTCTGTACATCAGGTATTTCTTTCTTTTTTTCAAGGTTTTTCCATGGACGTAAAGAAGAAGGTTTAATCATAGTATATATTTAGTTACATTTGAGTCTGACTCCTATAGGACGAATGAAACCATTTTTGCCTTTTCGAATCCAGCTCTCTCAGTTAGCCTCTTTCCACAGCCCATTGTTAAATTTTCTATCAGAGCATTTCACTGGTTAACTGGTCAAGTCTAGCTAGCAATACTTATTGTAGGTATTAATATACATTCGTCTAGATCTACTTGCTGGTGATTTTAATCATTCATAATTTTTCTCTGTGTACGGCAACAATGATGGTATGTTTAAGTTCACCAATAACCCTAGTGGAGGTACCAATTGCTCTTAAGCTTTAATTGTCCTTGAGCAAGAGAAAAACTGTTATTGTTCTTCTGTTATTCTTGTCTCTTATGTTTGTTTTCCAGACTGTTATCTGCTGGACAGGCTTGGCATCGTTTACTTTCATGTTTAGCACATTGCAGTGATATGCTATGGTTTATTTTTTCCGAAATAAGTAATTTTTGCTGGCATATGTTTTGGGCGATATAGGTTTTATCAGTTTATCAGTAGGCCTTCTCAGTGGTGGTATTTAGATCACAAAACGACCCAGGGCTATGACAATTCCCATTGTATTTTCCTGAATCTCGTGATAGCTGCTAAATGCAATACCATGCCATCTGCTAATTCCACATTGTCAATCTGATGCAACAAAGTTTGCTAAGATGCATCCTATTTGTGTTTAATGAAATACTTCATTTGGTAGCCGAAAAACTGCAAAAACAAGAATGCAAACAGGCAACTCCACTGGATGTCTGTAAAATGTAAAACAAATATTAATACACTGTACTTCATAAATTATTTTCAATAAACCTGTTAAAGAAATTGTATTAGATTCCGTAAATGTTATAATATTTTTGGATAAATGTGTTAAAGTCCTTCCTACTGAGCTTGTTTTTCTAAAGGTTTTGTAGAACGTAGATTGTAAACAACTAAGAATTTATTACTTTTGGCTTAACATAGGTTGGTATGCATACGTATCTGTGCCATCAAATGTAGCAAAAGGATAACGACCGTAAGTGCATTTTTTTCTGCGAGACCATTCATGTGAATCTAGATATGGATCTTAAGCTCAAAATCTAAGGATGAATTAAAATGAGTAGTAGTAAGAGAAGTAAATTTCCTATGAAGGAGTCATGACAACTGTCTGACCATTTGAAAACAAAAGGTTGGAAAATAAAATAATGAATGTGTTTCCATTCAGATAGGGTATAGCTATTTAGGGGACTGTACCGTAACTGACCCATTATGGCAACTTTATAATGAAGGAGCATAGTTCTACTACTCGTTATTAACTATTCCGTGCTTGATTATATATAGATTAACTTGAATATGTATTTGATTGACTGTTACCTATCAATAAGAGCTTAAAACGTAAAGTTTTCTTAACCACCCAGATATTTAATATTTAACAATTTAGCTGTTAGGTAAACCTTAGTTGGAGATTTGAACTCACTATTACTCACAAACTTTGATTTTTGTTCCAGGAACTACTTGCTTACAGTAAAGGTTTTTCAAAATATGCATCGGAAGAACCTGATGAAAAAGACGTGAATATTATTAGAATTTTCAAGCACTTTACCAGAAAATGGCTATGTTTTCGAAATTCTTGGAAGTAAAATAGCTCCTCCGTACACAATATCAAACATATAAGGTAATCTTGCAACGATGCAGTACTTTATTTCTTTATTGCTTTTTAGTTTTATTCTCTTTTGGCGGAATTAGTTTCTAACCATATTTTAAATCAATGTTTACTGTTATGCCTTAAGGCCTGAAAACTATTTGTCTTTGTATTTCCTGACATTGCCTTTAACAAGCAGAGACTGGAGACTGAAGTTTATAATACTGATCATGAAGGAAAATAGCCTGCCTCTAAATATATTGTTTGACATTTAAAATGGATTGTATACTGTTGTATACTGCAGGCCATTGTAAATAGTAATCTACAAATTATTGAAAAGCATTATTAGTTTCGAAGGTCCTAAAATAGCATTTCTATCTATCTGTCCATCTGACTGTCTATTTATCTATCTATCTATCTATCTATCTATCTATCTATCTATCCATCTATCTATCTTTCTATCTATCTGTCTATCTATCTATCTATCTATCTATCTNGCCTCTAAATATATTGTTTGACATTTAAAATGGATTGTATACTGTTGTATACTGCAGGCCATTGTAAATAGTAATCTACAAATTATTGAAAAGCATTATTAGTTTCGAAGGTCCTAAAATAGCATTTCTATCTATCTGTCCATCTGACTGTCTATTTATCTATCTATCTATCTATCTATCTATCTATCTATCTATCTATCTATCCATCTATCTATCTTTCTATCTATCTGTCTATCTATCTATCTATCTTTCTTTCTTTCTATCTATCTATCTATCTATCCATCTATCTATCTATCCATCTATCTATCTATCTATCCATCTATCTATCTATCTATCTATCTATCTATCTATCTATCTATTTATCTATCTTTCTATCTGTCCATCTATATATTTCACATTTCGTTTCTACTCACTGTTAAATTTTTGGTTACATTCATGAAAATTCAATCCCAGAATTACTGAAAGTAACCTCAAGTGTTTTATTGGTAAGTAGGAGACCTGTTTTACTTAGTTTCGAGTATTAATAGAGATTGGCATTCGTGTGAAACGTCTTCGTACGTTTAATAAAATTGATAAGACTTTGTAAAAGTACACTTTACCTACATCTTTGTCATTTGTGGGGGAAAGTTTCAAATGCGATTCCTATTCATGAAGAATGAAAGATAAGTGAATACTGACATGGGAAATTATAACCTACAAATGCCTGTATCATAGATAACGGTCTGTCATTCATTTAGAGGTATCCTCCTTAGAAAATAGTTTTACACCAAATAAAATGTGAAAATGTAAAATTTATTTATATATGTATAAAAAATTTTTGTGAATCATCTTCCTATTTCCCGTATTTCCACAGCATGCCTCTCTTATTCGTCTAAATAACATTGAACAGTTTTTTGAAGCAGGCAAAATTCAAGAATACTATTACCATTTCGCAAATATAACAGAGCTTTTGCCAATAATAGAACTTCCAATTTTTATAAAGTACGCTTAACGTTTCCATATACTTTTTACTTGAAAGAGAATGGTAGTTAAACCTAAGATTAAAATAAATTGAGTGTAAAGAGAAAAGGAATACTTTTATTCCCTTTTTATGATTGTTAAGTACTTTAAGAATGGTTAGTTAATGTATTGATTGCTTTTTATATCCCCTGGATGATATGGTTTGCAAAAATGTGAAATAATTAATTACCTGGTACTACACCACATCTGGAAACGATATTTTGATATTTCTCTTTGCTTGTTGTAGTAATTTTTGTTACTGCAGAAAGAAAGTACATTTCTATACAGCTGTTTTAACGTCTTTGTCATGGATTTCAGAAATTTAAGGTTAAAAGCTGATTGAGTATAAAGAGTCTAGTTTGATATCTATAAATCAGTGTTTGTTAAGATGAAATTTCATAGCAAAGAAACGGCTTTTGTTGATATGTCACCTACTAGTTTTCGGTACTGTAAGGTGAGTTTAGATATTGACCAAATCTCTTACCACATAACCACACCGGCCCAATGATTTTGTAACTGTTAAAATGAAAAGAATAACATGTCGTTACTTTACATAAGCTGCCGCTATCCTAATACCTAGATGGTCCTATTGCATACACACTGACTATCATACTTGAACAACTCAAAGTTCAATACAGGATTTACTTGAGTATAATTTTTCAATGGGCAAGGCATTTCCATAAAATATTGGCCAGAATGAGAGCAAAAGCTTCCCCTTATATTTAACCTGGGAATTTTTATCTTTCTTCAGCGGGAACAAGTGTCTTGTAAACTTCTTAAAACAAGTGATTGATTGCTTAAACCATCAAAATTGTACGGAGAAAGAGCATTTTCCTTAGAGATTTTAGTAGTCCCTTAAGCAGATAGCATTGTGTCACTAAAACGTTCTGTTTTTGTGCAAAATGTATAAAGAGAATTATAGGGCATATCACAGTAACCCATACTTGTGCTCTGACCAGAATATAGCTGAATATTCAGACTACTATAAAGTTAAATAAATTCTTACAAAAAATCCTCTTGATATATGACTAGTAGCATCGGAAAGTAGTTTTGTTTCTCTGTTATATGATAATGTTTGTAGTAATTCTATAATAGCGAATCACATTGACAACAGACAGTGCTACTTTGAACAAAAAAAGAATGAATATTGAAAAAAGGTTATTGGTTATAGTTGATTGTATCATAGATAACACAGTTTCCCAAACATTGACGTTGCATTTTACATGACTTGTAATTATATAGGACAATATTTAGCTAATTTTCTCTGATGTATATTTCTGCCATACTGTAGTATGTTTGCAATGAGCAATGATACCAACCCTGACGTTGTGTGTGGTGCACACAAATTGTACATGGAGATCTTGCACATATTGTACGTTGTGATACTGGTGGAGGTTGGAGTAGCTGTGAATGATCTATTAAATTATAGTTTGCACTGTTATGTCCATGCGTGTATAAGATGACTCATAGTTAAGATATAACTTTAAAGTCATCGTTGTATGGATATAGTAACAACCTGCATTGTGTGTCATGTTGGACAAACACACAGTTTGATGAAAGTAGATTGTTGGCCATTTGTCATTGCAAAGTGATGATTGAAAAGTTAGTGCAAACTGTAATTGAGAATTTAGCAGTGTGTGGAGTGCAGACTATGGCACTTCATTTACAGAAAGAGATTTTCGGAAGAATTAATGCTTTGCTCTTTGCTAATTCAGTTGAAGAAGTGCAAAGGAAATTTTTCTTTTAATGTAGTTGTAATACCTAAAGTAAGCATGCTTCAAAAAGCTATTTGAAGTGTAAGATTGAAATTATCTGATTTTAGGTGATAGACTTTATTACCTCGCAAACCAGTAACCCACATGTCATACCAAATGAAAACAAATACAATTCGCTCAACGTTTTCTCAGCTCACTGATGCTATACGTTATGAACGTATCCTTTAGTGAAAACACTTTTGGTAAGTGGGAATCAGTGGGAGTGAGCAGAAATTCATAGCCATGTAAGTGTGGTAATTAGGTAACCACTTTGCTCATAATGTGGAGACCACGGGTTGTTGTAAACCCTGAAAATCCCTACTTGTTCGAATTTTGACAAACTCAAATGGCTAGTTTTTTGTTTTTTACTCCCAGATAGTGCGGCCAAAACAGTTCTTCTCCTAGTAATTGTCAGATTTGTACACTCGATATAATACCAATACATACTGATATGTTACACGCTTTATATGGAGTTATTAAAGTACAATTTTTAGGTTGAGAAACCTGCAAGCTAGCTCCCATAAATTGATGAAAAGCTGATCCAGGCACAACGAATAACTGCATTTGTGTTGAGGAGGAAACGACGATTAGTATTAGCGTTTGTAAAAATGATCATAACAGATGTACACTAATGGTTGCAGAGTCTCCCATTGACACTAGGACCTATTTATCCGCTTTGTGTATCAAAACTTAAAGTGATACTTGCAATATGGTCCACAGTTGATTGATAAGTTTTGATTTTAACCTTTTCACTTTATGAAATTGTGCCTATTCGACCAAGTAAATCTCATTGGCATATTGGACAAAAGGTCAATAGTTCTTATTAAATTTGATACACGTTAAGCAGCAGATTGCCAGCTAACTTTTTACCAAAGGACTGCTAACATACGATCCACGTGTTTTAAAGGTTTAGGGCTGCCAAGTCCTGGTGAGTGAAACAATGTAGATGCTTTTTACCAACAAATACCATCGTATTTGTTGGTAATTGGTGGTCTTGATTACCAGAAAACAGCATGAGAAGCAGTTGCTGTATCTAATACATTGTAATATTTCTTCTCTTTTCTCTTTGACACTACAGATGGTTATTTGAGGATCGACCTTAGTAAACAATTCATATGGATCAGTTGTTCAAATGTTTGATACTTTATGGTCCACTGCATTTACAATCTTGATTTTCACTGACTTTGCACTTGTCTCTATCAGCACTGCAGAAAGGTGAAACAACTTGACTTACTTGACTTAAAAGCTCAAGCATATTTCCCCTTGCTCTCTCTCTGCGTTCCTTCTACGCCAGTCTTGCCTGTCCATTGTTCTTCTCTCAACATACTCAATTGGGAGCCTAGTATCTTAGCGAATTTTATCAAAAAGATGAAACAAGGTGCTGATGAAGTCTAATTGTAAATCACTCGAAGATAAAATAAATTTTGTTGTTAATTCAGCAAAGAAAGAAAATATTTATTTCAAGTAACTATTGGATAATATTTTTAGTATTAAAGTATTTTTTTCCAATCAGAGGACACCATTGGGGCAAGAGCAAGGTGTCCGCTAATTGAAAGTGTCCGCCTTTTGAAAAGTTTTGCAACGTAAGCCTCAAATTTGAAAATTTACTCGAGTTTTGTATTTGAAAGCTGTAATTTGGGTAATTAGTGGGTATCGGGTTCTTGAAAGTGCCAAACCCTTCCAAAATGGCTTAAATTATTGGAAAGAGGTTGAATGGTTGAGGTGGCTACGGTCTGGAGATTCCAGTAATTTACCACTTTCAAGGACAAAAGTTAATAAGCTAGGCCGTAAAAAGCTAAGTAGATTACAAAGTGTCAAAGTGTTTTGAATAAATATTTGAGCAAATATTCATTCCTCTCTATTTTTTATTCTCTGGCTCCTAACGTTTTTGTACTGTCCGCTAATTGGAAAGGAAAAAGCCATATTGACTATTTTGTGCAAAAAAATTGTCCGTTAATTAGTGTCCACTAATTAAGTGTCCGCTTTTTAGAAATTTTTTTATAAGACTCTGACCAGAAAACGATCGGGGAAAAAATTGTCCGTTAATCAGAGGTGTCCGCCTTTCAGAATGTCTGTTAATGGGAGAGAATACTGTATTTTAAGCTTAAAAATAGAAGTTATTAAGTCTAGTTGTTGTATTCTATTTGTGTGGCATTACTGCTTCATTAATGGTGAAATCTTGAAAAGTTTTGACCTTATGGACTCAGTGAAAGCGATAGATATAGGAGCTCTATCAATGTTTGTGATGAGATACTTTGAATGAAATAGAGAAAATTAAATTTGTTAAATTTGTCATATTGAGAATTCATTTTTCTTCCAAAAAATGGTTTTATAAAATTACCGTACAGTCATTAAGGTTTGGTCTTTCTTAGAACATGTATTTTCTTTAAGAGAAAAAACTTATTTGCTTACCTTTCAGCTTAGTAAAAACAAAGTAAATCTATTCTTTTCATATAGATTTCAAGACAAGGTTGTCAAAGAGATAATTATTGTTTTATATGCTTTGACAAGTTTAGACACCACACCGTTTAAACAGTTATTTAAAGATTTTTTTAAAACATTTCACGAATTTTCAACAATTGTCACTGTAAGCCTCCTTACCTTGCAAGTAATGTGATGATAATTCCTTTTAAACCACAGTAGAAGTCAAGACCTGCTGGATATATCCCTGAGAAAATTTGTTGTTAGTAATAAAGGTTTCTGAGATATTGAGCAGGAGGAAAGGTGTCATACAAGTTCATAAAAAAATCGGTAATCACCCGTTTAGCATATGGTAAGATGAAGTGGGAAACTTTGAATATCAGATGCGACGGGTCCTTCAGAAATAGTACTTTTTCCAGGATATATTCCAGCTATGTACTGGGACAAACTTAGAAATAGCCTAAATATTGAATTGTTTATTTTCTGGAGTAGTAACAGCGTAAAATATAATGCAATCGGTTTTATTTAAGGGGTCTTAAAAAGGTGGATCAATAAAAATACTAGAAAAGATTAGTAAAGAAAGCAGCTGTTTGTTCTAGATTATGAAACAACTTCTTGAAACCACTGTACAAAAGATAGGCAGGGAAAAAAATTAATCAAAAATGGAAGGTTTCAAAAATAAAGCATTATTGATTACACAAAACATTACAAAATAATAATAATAATAACAATAATAATGATTATTATTATTATTGTTAGTAGTAGTAGTAATGGTAGTAGTAGTGGTAGTAGTAGTAGAAGTAGTAGTAGTAGTAGTAGTGGTAGTAGTAATAGTAGTAGAAGTAGTAGTAGTAGTGGTAGCAGTAATAGTAGTGGAAGTAGTAGTAGTAGTGGTAGTGGTGATAGTAGTAGTAGTAGTAGTAGTAGTAGTAGTAGTAGTATCAGCAGCAACATGAATCTTTTTTCATAGAATAACCACTTTAACATAAAATTTTATTGTTTGAATGTGAGTTGTACATATGCGATATTGTAATGTAATTTTGAGAAAATGTAGAGGGAACTTAATTAGTTATTTGCAACTGTACATATAAAAAGGTTTACTTTCGTTCTAGAATACGTTTTTTAAACGTCGATATTAACTTTAAGTATTCTACTTGTATAATTGCTTCAGTTATATCTAATACGATTTTATCTTTTTTATTAAAAGACATTTATAAATTGCTAAGGGTATGACCATCTTAATAGTCTACATTGCAATGTCTTGTTTAGCCATACACAAGTTGAATCGATTTATCTGTTCTTCTTGCTGTGTCCATTGTCATTTTCCTTAAAGAGCTATGTCATTGATTTTAGACACTGTGTTATTTCTACGATAAATGAAACAAAACGTAATATTAGATAAGACAGGGAACAAGTTTTCATTAAATGACTAGTTTCTTTTTAAGACAATATGACTGGGCATCTTAATTTTGACATACGAGGTGTGATCAATAAATTCTCAGAATGAGCTGATAACTCCGGTATGGCGAGCGTGTGAGTTTAGGGACGAATTTTGCAGACACTCTTCTCATGTTAAGATCCGTTGTTAGTATTGTTTGAACTGTCCCATATGAAAGACCAGTGTCTGAACTCATCTCCCTGACAGTTAGCTGGCGACCTGACATTATCCGTTTTGTAGGTGCTCCTGGCCATCGTCTTTAACATCCTATCTGCCCTCTAAAAATCGTTTGTGCCACATAAATACCTGAGTCTTTTGTAGGCTAGATTGTCCATAAGCGATGTGTAACTTTTTAACTGTCTCTGATGGTGTAAACCGGAGTTTAGCACAAAATTTCACGCACACTCGCTCGCTCAATTTCCCCCTCCATTTTGACTGAAATTCGCCGGAAGAGAAGCACTGTCCTTGACCTATTCACCATAGCAACCGCAGCGCGCAACGAAAAACTTTGAAATCGACACAAACGCTTCCTGACACACCCACCTTCATGATAACATAACCCCCAATCTCACCATACCGGAGTTATCAGTTCATTCCGGAAATTTATTGATCACACCTCGTATACTTAAAATTCTAGTTTGTCTTTGATTACACGTTGTTTTGTTGGTCTTCAGGAAGGCAATTCAAAAAACATTTTAAAACATATAAAATGTGCTTTTAAGTATATATATACTGAGTTCTTTGAAGAGGAAGCTTTGCATATTCAATTGAAATGGGAGCAATTTATGTTTTGAACGAATGTAAAAGTTTTTTTTGTGCACCACTTGAAAACGTTGTTAGTCTTATTTGTTTTTGCCATTCTAATTTTCTCTGAATAAACGTAGCTTCAAATTTACGCTGAGACTGTTAGAATACAGTAAACAGGAATACTGGAAATGATTATTAAGTGTGTTTAATGGAGTGATTTACACCGTATTGCTGCATATTTGCAAATATATTAAGGGATACACCTGCTGAACTAGAAAAAGAACTAAAAGCATAGCAAAAAAAAAAGTCATAAGGTGACATCATCTGTTTTATATATAAAAACTGAAGCCTATGGTCTTTGAAGACCCTCTTTACCTAAGTTTTTTTCTGAGGAATGAGGGGTTCTTTTAAAAAATTCCTCTTTTACACTTTTATTTTTGTTGCGTGTTGTCTACATTAATTCCATGCCTTCATATCATCAAAGCAATTGATTTGTCAACATCTTGGTTGACAGTTGCCAGAGATTTTAGTATCTGTAAGTATAATGACAGAGGTTATTGCTATAACGCTGAAACAAAATATAATTGGCAAGTTTGTATTTCTTCATCCCCCACAAAAATATTATTTTCTTATGAAACTATATTCCAGTGTCTTATTATCACATTTTTTCTCTCTCATCAAAATTTCTCAGAGTGCTGCTGAAAGGATCGATTTATTGATTTGTCTCTCTTTTCAAATACATCGAAGGTCAAAATGACTGCAGATTATATTTTGTTTTGGACCCTTGTAAAAATCACAAATTTTAAACTTCACAGGTATATACATAAGAAAACCGTAATGCTTCACAAACCAATACTGAAACAACTTCAGAATTAATCCTATTACAACCGAAGATGGTGTTGAAGAGAGAACTGATCAATTAGTAATTTTAAATTTTAAAAATTATTAAATCTATGGATCTGGAATTGTGAAACTCTCTTCAAAATTGAGCTGGAAAACCCCCTTGAAATGGAACTTTACAGTTATTTGAAAAATTTTCCTCACCTACGGTTGCTAATTATCAGCATGTTCAATTTCTTTACTATCTTTATTTTGAAAAGCAATTTTCCTGATCAATTTCTGTGTAATATTTATATTATTGCTATGTACTTAGAGGTCCAGTACTAGATCATTAGAAAGGGGACTTTTACTTTGGCCAGAAGTAAGTACCACTTCCTTGGCCACACCCACGTTGGCAGTTGCTTTAAAGAATTTGGTGCGTGTATTAGAGATTAGAGATTAGAGCAAATAACGTTTATTTGCAAGAACCCTCTTTTTAATTTGCCAGAACTAATGATGTTTCTATGAACGAGAGAATAACTGGAAATGGATAGCACTTTGTAGGACGAAATACTTCCTTGCATTGAAACACCAAACCTTTCTCACAGGCTTTTTAATCATTGTTTTATCTTCTAATCACAATGGACTGTCTACGTAGGCCATTTGTTAGGTATAAGTGCTTCAAGCTTTTTTATAGCCTCATCGCTGTCGTTTTGTACCATTCTTTGGAGAATGTAGTAGTTTATTGCTTGATTGAGCTAACCCCTGTTAAAAGATGCATATAGCCCTTTTGTTGCTTGCTCTTGCAGAGGCACCTCTTTTAAAACAGGATCTTTGCCTCTATTTGTGGAAAATAATATTTTCCATTATTTGTCGTTTTAGTCTTAGTCAGCGCTTTTCTGGTTCAATAAATATGACTGCTTTTATCGACCATATGAATATCAACAAAATTATGTGTTAGAAATTTATGGGCCAAATGTTAAAATTTTTTAGTTTCAAAACAATTTTATCTTCTGATGAGGTCCTGAAATATGAATAAAGCGCAGGATAATTATTTTACAAAGTCTTCACTGTGCGATCAAAAGAGAAAATGGTGAATATTTTTTCTATTTCATGCAAGGAAACAATGAGATCCTTTGAAATCAAATTGAAATTGCCTTCTGGCTTAGGAGAAGGTGACTAAACAGGTTATATATTATCAAAAAGTCACTAAATAAAATGAAAGTAGTAGACAGTATCTATTGCATTAACCATTATTCAAGTCGATGATTAAGGCAGTGTCACAAATTTATTGAAAAATAGCCTATATTAAGCTTTATACCAACACCTGTTATAAACGCAAGCTTTACCAAAGAGCGGTCACTTGTATGAACAATAATATGTTTCCCTTGGCAAAAAGCATTTTCGTATGGAAACAATCTTAACCATCTGACTCACAGATGTCTGGGAATAAGATTCTCGTATCGTATCTAAGTTAACTAGAAGGTAAATGGTGAGATATGATTTTTTCAAGAGATGTTGATTTATCTACAATGACAAAGATTTCCCCTTCCTTTCAATCGCAGAGTCACAGATTCTATTCTTTGTCGTTTGCAATGTACCATACAACCTTTGTGCATTTTGTTCTCTCATGTAGAATGTAGAATGTAGGGCGATATCATTCATATCCTGAAATTGAATAAGTTCGGCAAAGCCAGGAGTGGTCTACATTGAAACGTACCTAAGTATGCTGGTTCCGTGGACCTTTCTGTAGTGACTTTATTGTTAATTGAAAAAAATCGCTTTTTCAAGTTGTTATTCATTCTTTCTTGATATTATTTTATATGCTATTTTATGGTTTAGGGACTTGTTAAGCCTGGCAATCTTTTCCGCCAGAGATTTCTGGCTTGGATCATTGCTAATATATGTAATATATTTCCCTCTATTCCTATCTACCTTTTTTATCTATTCATAGCTGATACGAATATTTTTCTGAGCTAATACTCCAAATACATTCACACATAAATTGCAACCAAGTATGATGTATATTTATAAAATGACGACAGCATTCATTGTGATAATAAGCGCTTGTTAAAGATTCCTTAGACCCAGGAGTTCCCAATATGATGATACCAAATTGACTCTTCTGAAATTCATACACAAATCCATTTTGCAATAGCTGGCCATGGTACTCAACTGCAGTTGTAAATTCTACACTTCAATCAAAATGGGTTGAATTTGTTTTTTCATAATACATTCAAGCTAGTTTTTGATAAGAAAAACATTAAGATTGAAAATGTTTGGAAAAATAATCATGTCTTAACAAGTGACATGAACAATATCATGAATCGTCTTTTGGCTTTTCCTCACTTTTTTTAACAAAGAGAATTTTTGGTTGGGAATTGATTTACCTTAGATTTGTTTATTTACACTTTTTGGAACTTTCCTTTTGATGTCAAGGTATGCATTTGATATTTATATACAATGTTAAAAGAGCAATATTTAGGAATAACCGTACCAAAGTCTGAATTATTTACCAATTGTAAGTTTATTTCTACATGTATAGATATTCCGGAAAACCATCTCTGAAAAGACGTGGATTGCAAAACAGACAAGTAAGGAAGGACGTTAGTATCTTATACACCGTATCTACATGAATAAACAGCCCTGTCGGACTTTACTTGTAAATAAACAGTGCCCCTTAGTCATTGATTGATCAAAAGATATAAATACAAATTGTTGAAATAACAGGCATGCCAGGATGGATACCATTCGGATCTGTTAGGTGAAGAAAAATTAACCCTGTAGGATCAAAAAGAGAAATTAAAGGTAAGAATATCATAAGTAACAGTTTCACGGGAAAATGGCAAATACATTCTTCATAGAGTTTTCTTCCGGTCGCGTTTCATGCAAAGCTTTTCGGTATCGTCTGAGATCATCAATCTTACAAGTTGGTTGATAATTACTTAGCCAATTAAATAAGTAGAAGAACGGCTGTCGAAGTTACATTTCTGTTGTTTTTATTAAGAGATTTCAAGTAATATCCTTTTGGTTAAGCACATAGTCGCCAATGACATGCCGTATTAGACATTCTCTTCTTTGACTGATAGAGTTTCATCGCAGCAAAACAAAAACTCTTTATGATGAGAGCTAATAGTTGGCGTTCACACAAAGATGTTTATTCATATGGGTTATGCTTAATCTGAAGCCAAATTTCAGGGTTAATGAGAACCAATGTCAGTTTTTAAGAGGTTTAGGAGATTGTTTTTATTATTCATGCAACGTCTCTTGCATCACAATGTCTTGTATCGATGTGCTAGTCACATACACCATGCCCTTTAAGAAACTCAGCTGTTTACAACGATTTTCACTTATCCTTCTTTTAAATATTGTAGCTGTTCTAGAATCTATTCTATTTATTAATGCAATCATAAGATATCATTCTGTGAAAAGTTTAACAATTTTTTTTGTTAGAACTTGACGACTTCAGTATTTTTAATAGAAGGAACACGGGATACCTATGGTTTCAATTCGCTCTACTGATATGATACATAAATGACATATCACATTATCATGCCATGTCATGTTCATGATTTTCAGGTTACATTTTATTTTTATCAAGTTGACTTATGCATGAAAAGTTGTGAATTATATTACATTGAAGAAGGTCATCTGATGATTATTTAGAGGGCGGAGTTTAAAAATTATGGTGTATGTTCAGAAGAATGAACATGATGGCTTATAAATAGCAAACACTCATCTCTAAATCTGCTGTCTTAATTTACCACAGCTTTTAGATATAGAAAACTTATTAATTGTCTTTTTATTGTAAGCCAGGAAGAATTTGGTGTGTTTTTGATTAGGCGACTATATAAAAGCCAGGCCGGGTGGGAAACAATACTACCATATTCTACCTGCAGGTAAGTATTCCAAAATAAACATTATCAAGAAAGTGGGAAGGCCTATTGCGTTGAAGTAACACTATACATTTAATGCTAATATAAGAAACTCAGAATCTCACAATGTGGTTTACGTAACTTAAAGTTGGCTGTGTCTACAAAACATAGATATTTATGAATTTTGTAAGAGAAAAGGTAATCTTGCAACAAAATAGAAACCACAGTAAATGAAATTAAGTTAATTAATAATAGTTAATAATGTCTGTAAATGCTGCTTGAAAGCCCCTAAAAAAGATTAGAACTGACGTATTCTTTTTCAGTCATAAAACATTGGTTATTTTTATCTTGGGAACATTGGTAAGTACCGATCTGTTAAAAACAAAACACATCATAGGGCTCAACATATGCACAAGTTCACCATCTACACTTTTGGAGTATTGAGGGCTAAAATATTAACAAAATATCTATAATTTTAAATAGAATTTATACGTCAAATTCTATAATTATTAATAGTAACAAACACAACTTTTCAGTTAAGTTGTATTTTGGACTCCTGGTTATGACAGACAACATATGGAAGTTGAAGACATAATATCAATTTTTGACTTAAAAATAATGGAATTGCCAGGGGCTTTACAGATGTTTCTTGTACCCTCTGTGCTTTTGAATGACCATAATAATATTTTTATTCATTACTATAGAGGTTGACTTGATAGCTTTACAAATTTGCACACAGATGCTTTATTTAGTAATATTATTTATTGCATTAAATAATAAAGAATTGTCAACTGATGTTATTTTAACTCCAATTTTTTAATAAATCGTTTTGTTATGAAAAAATATTATGGATAAATTTTAGTTTAAAGGCTTTTGAGAAAAACAAAGAATTAACATTTTTTAGAAAGCAATGAAACCTGTTGTACAAGAGTTGCTTACAATAGGAATAAGCTTTTGCTCTCTGCACAAAACAAGGAAGAAAAAAAATTAATTACTTCTGTTGCTCCAAAAGCTCACTAGCATAGAAATTTGGTCTTAGGAAAGTAATACTTTGACTATTATTGAAAATGGTTTAAAGGAAGCTTGTGAGACAAATAATTTTAGTTATCGTTTGTTTGCTTCATTCAGTAGAAGAATACAGAAGCCAGTTATGTCAGCTTACTTTACCGAGAACATTTTGATAGGAATGAACAGTTTCTATAGTTTTCCAATCTATTTAGCTTGAATAGTTAGCTGATTAATAAAAATGCTACTCATAATTGTAGAAGTAGTAATAGTACTAAAATGTAAAAGTCGCCCCTGCAGTCACTGGGGCATTACTAACACTACCAACAGTCATCGAAGGCAATGTAAAATAAGGTGGGATTGAGACAAGAATAGAATAGATGCAGAAAACTGCAATATTGGATTCTGCAAGGATCCTGAGAAATTCCTTAAGAATTTAGAAAATTAGCTATCACCAATATCTGGGAGACAATACCATTAAATGAAATCAAAATGTGGTAATTATGATTAGGGTAAAAATAATATTAATAGTAATAATATTAGAATTAAATTTAAAAAAATAACTTATCCACCCAACCTATTCCTAGCATGTTAACTTTTTAAATTTAACACAATCACCACAAAAACCATATTTTGAAATAATTTAGTCTTTATTTATGCAAGGCAAATAAAAAATTATGTTATGGTTCTTACTCTGGATTAGGTAGGTTGCAGTTAATATGTGCTTTTCTTACTTTCTTTCATACTCTTCCATTTCTTGGTGTTGTTGCTCCCTTTTGTTTCCGTCCTTCGCTTCATCTATGCATGACATTGTCGCATATTGCTTTCTTATTCCTTGTCGCATACTTAAACCAACTGAATTTACGCTGTATAAGATATATAACAAACTTCTTTTAAACCTATATTAAGAGAGTACTGTCTAGAACTGGAGAAAAAGAAATTTATGTCAGTTATAGAATTGGGAAAGGAGCTGCTCCTTTTAACAAAGTTGGTATCATCTAGCAATCCAGAACGTTCAGTCTTAAGACCAACATCCCAGTAAAATCTGCTAGACATTGGATTCCACCCAGAGGAAAGAGACGAGGAGTGAGACCGACTAACATCTGAAGATAGAAAATGATGTAAGACAAAGTGTCACAAACATGTATTAAGTTCACGATTTGGCCATGGACAGAGAGAAGTGGAAGAAAATAGTTGCTCGTTACAGACAGGGTGGAGGATTAAAGTAGGTAAGATAGGTAACATGCGTTTCTAAGATGTCATCTTTTTTTTATATTTGCCTGGGAATAGATATTTATTTATGGTGCATATACTTTCTCCCATTCTGAGTCATGCACTTTTTGCTGATCAAATAACAAGAAAATGTTGAGGTGTGATTAAGTAATTGGCTGAAAACATTGAAGAATAGAGCGTTTGTATTGTTCTGGTTTCTTGAGAAAAGTGTGACTTAAGAATATTGTTTGAACACGATTAAAATTTGACAGGTTCAAAAAGTGGAAACTCTTGCGATGCTGTACTCTACATAATTTGTTTTATCTGACGCTTTCAACATCTTTAGGAATCAAAGACAAAATGAGTTCTGGAGGTAAAATCCCTCTATCGACTCCAGCTTTAATGTATGCTTACCATCCCCTGTCTATGTTTAAGACCCCCCATCCCCTCACACACAAAGTGGAAAAATGGCAATATTGGATAAAGTAACCAACTTATATCTTTTCATGCATTAAGATTAAAAGCGAATAACCACCCTTTTCATCCAAACATTTTTTTACGGAAAATGGTACGAATTATAATGTGTCTTTAGCTTTTATGAACAGAAAATAGTTTACATTCGTCTTAATATCATTAATGTCTTACATTTATAGTTTCTGGTAGATAGGAAGAATAACTATAATGATAAAAAGGCTATGGCTGTCAAATAAAAAAACTGTACTGGAAGTGAACATCAAATTCATTACATAATCAATTTATTTTCCAAACATTCAGAGTGTGTAGGAGTAATGTGAGGTCACATTGCTAGTTTTTCAAGCAAAGTAGTGTCATGATATGGTGCAAATAAGTCGCTCACTAATTTTTCATTAAAGACAAATGGCCCTTTGAGAAACAACACCCGTTTCTAATATTGTCTGCGATTGCTGGCAAGTTAGCACAAAGATACCTTTTTCTTGGTTGTTTTTTTCAAAAAATACTTAATCCCTCATAACACAACACGTAAGGACCTTATTCGGTTATGATTCTTTCCACAATTATTTATTCATAACAAATCCTCATGTAATTCGTCAAATATTTAAAGGCCCGACATTTCTGCAAATCCAAAGGAAGACTATGGGGGTGTTTCGTGGCGTTAGAATTAAAACATTCTGAGGGACAAGGAATAATTTGAAATTTTCGTTCATTTACTAAATTTCTGTACATTAGTAAACTGTTTCCGTATCTCTAACATGAGACATTGCTAAAATAATCAAAAATAAAATCTGCTGAGTTCATTATTTAGACCAGATAAAAAAACCCTGTATAGTGGAATTCGGAGGTCTCTGATTTTGTATCTTTACGTTTCTGAGGACATTTCATATCTTTCGTTAGTATTCAAGAAAAAAGAAAACTATCAGCGATAGGATTTTGTTAGTGAATGTGTGAAGATTTTGTGTCTTAACACTATACAGGTGTTATAGGTAACTCTATAGGTATACTATTTTCTTAATAAATTGTTTGAGTATAAACATGAATATTGTCTCTTCTGCAAGTTATAATGTTCAGCATTTCTAATTTTACTTTGACTGTATGAAATATAGGATCATTTTTTCATTTTTTATTTTATGTATTTTGTTTTTCTTTACAAATTGATGGATGGATTTTGTGTTCATTTATCTCCCGGACAAGGCATGGCACATTGAAAGGTAAAAAATATAAACCATGCCAACGGATTTGTGGTGCAAGGCTCCCTGCATCATGGGCTTTTTTAAGATACTTTTTTGATACGTAAGGTTAGGTGGATTAGAGGTTTTAAACAAAAAAAAAATAGCCGGTCATTTATTTTATCTTTTTGCCGTCTGCCCATCATTCGATTCGTATTTTGTAAAGAAATTATTGTACTATTTCAATTCCCCTGTGTAATATTTCTTATCGCATTTTTACGCTGGTCCTAGAATTAAATGAAAAATGTAGCTTATTTCAAATTCTTGGAAAGAGTACTTTATATACAAATATTAGTACAGCAGAATCAAATCGATCTTTTCGAACATCACATAGGTTAAATGGTTGATTATCCTCTTGTTATCAATGTTCTACCAGTCAGCAATATTAATAAGATATATGATTATTAAAGAGCATTGTGGTGTTGTTTTGACTATCAATGACCTTTAAAAAATATTTTTAAATATTTACAAAGTGGGTCGGGGTGGAGGCTAGTAAACGGACTTGGTAAAGTCCCTTTGAAGGTTACTTGAAAATCAAAGTTTTCAGAAATCTATTACTTTACTGCAGTGCTTGAACGTTTTAACAAGGATGTTGGATATTTTTTAATTACCAGTAATTTATCAAATAAATGATGAAAATTACCGTATAGTTAGATTTGAATCGACCGTAAATTTTTAGTTGCTTCCTCTTATACTAACGTCTTACGCTAAAATTTTTGGTAGGTTTAGGCTGCTTCATCCAAACTTTTGCGTTAGACTTTAAGGAGTTTTGGTTTACCACTCACAACATGTTTGTTTTTAACTATTGGAAGAAGTCTTTCAAGGGAAATACTTTTGGTATCCCATAATGCCTTTTAAGCAAAGTGTATTAACCTTGTACCTTTTTAAGCTAAGGATTAATTACACCATGCTTTTCAGCACCTCCATCCATGCCACCTTTTTGTGGGACTCGCCAGCCAGTGGATTCTTACCATCACATCTGTTTCTTAAGTATTGCTGTAGTTTTAAACCAACCACTTCTTCCAAACAAAACCTTAATGAAAACAAAAATGAAGAGAGGATCTATACCAATGTAATTGAATGATCTTTGCAAATTATAGATGAAGATAGTAAAAAGCCTCTGCCTGTTTCGTAGCTAATATTATAGAACACCGAAGATTGCTGCATTTTAATACACAAATTGTTAAAAGAAAGAAAAAGTAAAAGTCGCTTTAGAAAGGTAGATAGGTTGAATAATCAACATTTAGAAAAAGCTCCCATTTTTTCTGGTAGACAGAAAAGGAACAACACTGAAAAACGGTCAAAGAGCCTATATCTTAAAGATATCATTTTAAAGTTGAGCTGTGAGGTTTTTGTAGACCGATAAAACATCCAAGTAGGAAAATTTTTTTTAGTCTATGACAAGTGGGGGTCTCTGAGCCTATTTAGACTGTAAAGCAGAGAAAACAAATTCAAGGACTTAAAAACTGGTAGTCAAGAATTTTTTTTAAGGCGTGTGCAGTTTAAAGTGAAGGTTCCATATCTAGATATTAAGATACCATGCACTTGAGATAACCCGTAAGATAATGACAGAAATAACCGACCCTGGTAAAATAGGGTCGGCAACCACTTTCAATAATGATGTCCTTGAATGTACCATCTCGTTCAATAAGGCATTTTTCTTTTCAATTTTCTAAATTGCTAGTCCTTGTTTAAAAAAAAATTAGCTGTTGTTTCTGATACCTCTAACGCAGCTGATTGCAATAACTTTTATATTTTGAAGTGATTTTCCCCATTAACTAGACTAACTAGGGTCTTGGTTGTGAGGCTTCCTTGCATCAGGAATTTTAATGATACGCTAAATGCTTTTTTCCTGTGATTTACCTTGGAAGACCTGATATATCCTTTATCCTCAGGCTCCTTTCAATGTAAAATTTAGTAGGAAAACTATTAGCTTCACAGGATTCAATCCTTGCCTGCCCTGTATAATTGTCTGCTATGAGAAAAACTTGATGATCTTCTGTTTCAAATCTATTGTCAAGTTTTTTAGGTCAGTCGTCAGAAAGATATTAGCTATCCATTTCCTTCCTTGTGCCCAATAACGGCACGAAAGCTTCATTCAAGTTTTTTAGTTTCCTGAATTTATACATCACAAAGATAAGTAGATCGGAGTTTTCAAAATTTATTTATGTAGACTTGATACATATTATAAGCTTCAACATGAGATGTAACGATCCAATATCTTGTCATAGAGACTGTTAATTTAACATCGTAGGTAAATAAAATTGAAATTCATTGATTTTCTCTACCATGTTCTTTACCTGTAATATTCATGACAGCTTGACGAAAAAAGTTATTCCTCAGGAAGCTATTCTTTAAGGATGCATAGTTAGTTTGGCAAAGTTGCTATTTTTATCGACACGTATATGAGAGGTTTCGTTTGTCTACCGCAGATTGTAAGATCGGTTCAATCATTACTTGTTAATTTAATTCTTGTAACATAAAAAGATCGTGTAGTGGACGTGCAAGTTCACATGAACGTCTCTTATTATTTTAGTGAAACGACTCCGACACAATTCCAGTGTTTGCACTAATAAAGGAAGTGTCTACCATATTCTAAAACTTTAGAAAATGTAGCATTTATTTCACCAGTTTATTTTTAAAAGTTTGAAAAATGTTTGAAATAAAAGGGAAATTTTCTACAGGAGACCAACAAAAATAGTAGAGTTAGGAAATGTGTTAAGCATGGAGTTTGAACTTATAAAGAATTTATTGGGAATTTCCATAAAATTAGTAAAAGTTTACACTAGTTAGAATTAAACATAGTTGACTGTATATGTGTATCATTGTATTGAGAGACTTTGGACATTTAGTGGACGAAGAACTGGGAAAAGTAAATGTGTGGAAAGATTGTAATTAACACATGCACCACAACGGTCATTTCCTTAGTTAATACAATATTAGATTATATTTTTTGTACAATAAATCTTATGAATAACCCCAAAATTTAAGGTAATTTGATCATGTAGCCATATACACGATTTTTATTTCTTCGATTAAACGACTCTTCTAATTACAGGTTACTTGAATTTAGATGGGCATTTTAGTTATTGATCATGAAAGTGAGATTTTATGTAAAAAATCTTTTTCGTATTGCAATATTTCAAATTGAAAAGAGGAAGACATTGGCCTTTAAACTCTGTTAAATTTTTATCAGTCTCCTTATTTCCTTTGAGGATGTTTTAAAAAACGCTGAAAATAACATAATTTCATCAGATTTTTTAGAGTTACCCTTTGTCAGTATTGTCACAATTAGAACTTTTAGTTCAGTTTCAGCTCTCTAGTTATCACTTCATTTTCCTAATTTAGTTTATAAACAGTTACATTTCTTTAAAACCGTTCTGGAGAAATACTGATTTCCTAAACTGTGTAGCAATCATTCTTAAAACTAAAGATCTTAGATGTATGATGAGATACAAAGATACTGTCTCAATCAAATGGCAAACAACTCGAGGACCAAGTTGGCAAAATGACCATTAAGCTTGAAATTTTTATAAAATTTAGTGGTGAGAAGTAGTACCTTGTTATCGTTGCTGTCACTGTGTTATACCTGGCGAGTGCACTCCTATATAACAAGTGATACTCATACTACTTCAGAGTACTTGATAAAAGTACCCTTCCAAAAATATTGTACTTTTAAATTCAACCCATTTTACTGACACTCCACTTTAACTGCAAACCTTTTCACTGACAGCCATAATATCATTTCATTATTTGCAATGACTTTCCAATGTGGGTCGACAAGCTTGGTCACAGCAGGATGCCAATCAATTACAAGTTTCTACTACAGCTTTGAGAGAATTTGCCAAGAGTGCTCAACGAAGTAGGTGTGAAGTAAAAAAGCTGGAACCCATAGAAGAATAAAATACATATATGTATACATAAAAGATATAATAAGTTGGAAAGAATAAAAAAACTACACTATCCATTTCGACAAGCCTGTTTCGTGATTTTACTCACTCGTCAGGAAATGTACAAATAAAAATATACCAGTAGCGCTTTATATATCTTATTTACAACTGGTGTTGGTACGCTTAAGTGTTTATTAACAAAAGTTTTTTTCTATGGCGGCAAGAAGATACAAGTTCGTTTCTTTTGTTCAAAGTGGCTAATTGTGGGCGGTAGATTATTAGGAATTTTTCTTTGATGCAGAGGTTGCATCTTTTGNGGCTTTTGTGAGTTAAGAATGCGTTTGTTGTGGATGTCGATGATTTGTTTTGTGTTGTTCATACAGCTGTAACTAATTTTGATGTTGTTTCGGTTAAAGATTTTGCGTAGTATGTGGTCTTTAGGGAAGTGTTTGTCGATTAGGGTGATGAATCTGTGTCCGATACTTGTGCTGACATTTTTGCTGTATGGCGGGTTGTACCAAAGTATATTGTTTCGTTTTCTGTTTCTACGTCTGGTATTTGGGGTCGGTTCGTAGTGCAGTTTGTATTTGTATCCACTGTCGTCTAGTGCTTTTTGGTATGGAGGTACTGCTTGTTTGAAAGATGCTTTGTCGGATGAAAGTAATGAGAGTCGTCTGTTGATGCCGTCTGGTATGTTTTTAGTAGTTACTGGTGGGTGGTTGCTTTCTCGATGAACGTACTGGAGTGTAGTGTCATGTTTCATCAAGGGTTTGTAGGTTCCATTGTGTAGGTTGAGGGTGACGTCGAGGAAGTTGATGGTCTGTTTGTTTGCCTCTATTGTAATGCGTAGTCCGTTGTCGTGAAATGTACGGCATATTTCTTTTTTGATAATTTCTGTCTGTCTTGGGGTTGCACTCGTAATGGCAAGTCCGTCATCACGGTATAGTCCTATGTTGCCATTTATGTATCGAGCACTCTAATACGGTTAACCGAATCGAATGTACCATATATGTATACATATACATATATATATATAAAATACATATATACATTTATGTATATGCATAAAAAGTGTATAATTCACTTTTAATTGTGATTTATATTGTATAATTAAATTACCTGAAAAAAATGTGGCTTTCTATATTGTTGTCAGTTTTCAATCTTTAATTTGTGAAGTCGCTGAGTTATTAACCGTCAATTAAGTGTTTCTTATCATTTATGACCTTTCATAGCAAACAATGACGTCCTTAACAGAACAGCCGTAAAATACAAGTTTCTACTTTTTGTACCGAGATGGTGCTTTTTCAAAATAAAAAACGACTCTTCTTGCCGTTTTAAATAAATATCTTAAATTCACATTTAAATACTATTTTGCATTATTGTAATTTTTCTCTTCACAGATCATACATGCAAACTGTTGACGTTTACTGTCACGAGACCGGAACTAAAAATAGGTAGTAAGGCAACAGGTATGTTATTTTCAATACGATTATAAACAAAAATTAATGTCCTATATTATTAACTTTGCTCTGAAGGTTTTTTAGTCGTAAATCGCAGGCCTATAACAAAATTTAAGTCAGACAATTTGTTGATGGTAAAGGTTCCATACTTCCAGATTCGGTCCTCTAAACTCTTTATAAGAGGTTCCATTTTTTGCATATTTTATTCAGTTGTTGTTTTTTTGTGGCATACCCAGACCATTTAGTCCAATTGTAGAAAATTAATTTCCCATGCGGTCAAATGTAGACGTTTTATGTTATTTCTATTAACCACGTTTATTTCATCTTAAGTTCAGTCTATCAAACTGCAAAATATCGTATAATTGGTACTTCACAGATATAAATTGCTTTAATCTATTTCGTATTATAAAACTATCAGCCCAATATTTTCGAAGCATTTTTCTTTATTTCCAAAAATGATTTAAAATGCTCATTTCATCCATCACCCCCAAGGTATTGATGCCCTTCAGAATTTGCTGTTCCCAAAATTTGATAGCTGCACTTTCAATGAGATGGCCTCCTTTACCTGTAGGTTTACACCTTGTTCAATTGAAAATTCCGCCCGTTTATCTTCTTAAAATATTCGCGCAATGTTGGTATGGGTTTTAATGTCCTTTTCTGACTGAGCTATTGACTGAAAGTCATCCATCTAAAGAAGGTAATTGTTTTTTTCCTAAGTTGTCAGACGGCATCCGGCAGACTGTTAAGAATGTTACTTACAGAAGTATCAAGATCCTTCTTTAAATAAATTTAGTGCTGTCATGTAATTCTCTTTAGATATTGTAAACTTAAACCCAGCTTTAGCTTAAACATTTATCTTGCTAACTATGGGTTTAAACAAGCTATCTCTTGTTCGTTGGGCATTAAGGACTTTTCATGTATGACACAGTTAAAAGGGTGGTAAAATTCTTCCCTCTCTTTTGCATAACAACTGGAAATGTCTAATTTTGACAACCTGACTGTTTTAATAGAATTGATCTAAGAACGTAAATAATGGTAAAGGACTAAGTTGGTCACTAAAACTATTCAAAATGTGTGGTTTGTTTTTTTAAAAAAAAGAAAATAACTTTTAATTTCTGTGTTTCTCTGATAACTCTCTTTCCTCGCTTTAATTTTAATATAATAATATAATAATATAATAATATAATAATATAATAATATAATAATATAATAATATAATAATATAATAATATAATAATATAATAATATAATAATATAATAATATAATAATATAA
Organism: Morbakka virulenta; assembly: GCA_003991215.1. Taxonomy (NCBI): domain Eukaryota; kingdom Metazoa; phylum Cnidaria; class Cubozoa; order Carybdeida; family Carukiidae; genus Morbakka; species Morbakka virulenta. Next base: position 1,275,454 of record RDPX01000037.1, read on the forward strand.
TAATATAATAATATAATAATATAATAATATAATAATATAATAATATAATAATATAATAATATAATAATATAATAATATAATAATATAATAATATAATAATATAATAATATAATAATATAATAATATAATAATATAATAATATAATAATATAATAATATAATAATATAATAATATAATAATATAATAATATAATAATATAATAATATAATAATATAATAATATAATAATATAATAATATAATAATATAATAATATAATAATATAATAATATAATAATATAATAATATAATAATATAATAATATAATAATATAATAATATAATAATATAATAATATAATAATATAATAATATAATAATATAATAATATAATAATATAATAATATAATAATATAATAATATAATAATATAATAATATAATAATATAATAATATAATAATATAATAATATAATAATATAATAATATAATAATATAATAATATAATAATATAATAATATAATAATATAATAATATAATAATATAATAATATAATAATATAATAATATAATAATATAATAATATAATAATATAATAATATAATAATATAATAATATAATAATATAATAATATAATAATATAATAATATAATAATATAATAATATAATAATATAATAATATAATAATATAATAATATAATAATATAATAATATAATAATATAATAATATAATAATATAATAATATAATAATATAATAATATAATAATATAATAATATAATAATATAATAATATAATAATATAATAATATAATAATATAATAATATAATAATATAATAATATAATAATATAATAATATAATAATATAATAATATAATAATATAATAATATAATAATATAATAATATAATAATATAATAATATAATAATATAATAATATAATAATATAATAATATAATAATATAATAATATAATAATATAATAATATAATAATATAATAATATAATAATATAATAATATAATAATATAATAATATAATAATATAATAATATAATAATATAATAATATAATAATATAATAATATAATAATATAATAATATAATAATATAATAATATAATAATATAATAATATAATAATATAATAATATAATAATATAATAATATAATAATATAATAATATAATAATATAATAATATAATAATATAATAATATAATAATATAATAATATAATAATATAATAATATAATAATATAATAATATAATAATATAATAATATAATAATATAATAATATAATAATATAATAATATAATAATATAATAATATAATAATATAATAATATAATAATATAATAATATAATAATATAATAATATAATAATATAATAATATAATAATATANCCTCCCTCTCTCCCCCCTCCCCTCCCCCCCCCCCTCTCTCTCCCTCCCTCTCTCCCCCTCCCTCTCTCTCTCTCTCTCTCTCTCTCTCTCTCTCTCTCTCTCTCTCTCTCTCCCTCTCTGTATTTATAGATATCCCGTATCATTTCTGAAAAACAGCAGAGTTCTGATATAGCATTTCAATAACAAAGACAATTACCCTTACAAATAAAGTAAATATAATACGCTCTGTTTATTTAAAAGAGATGAGAGTGTATAAAACGTAGATATAACATTACCAACAATTTGAAAGCCAAATGGATTTCTTAAAAAGAATAAAAAGCTTTTATCGATAAAAACAATTTACAGAGCTGAAAAAGGTAACCAGAATAGATAAATAAGGTTAGGTTGTTCAAGGTTAGGTTGTTCAAACATAAACAAAGTGTAAGAAAAATAAGAAAGCTAACAGGGTCGGAATAATAATAATAAAAATAAACACATTTAACAAAATACCGAGGAAGAAACAAAGTAATTTAACTTGTTTATCAAAGCCTATTTGTTTAAAAAATAATTGCTGCCGGGGAGGAAAGGTTTATTTTTGCTGTTCAATGCCATGTCGGTTGTTTCTTGCAAAATCAGTGTTGCTGTATTTGCTGTATTTCAGTTTATTCAATGACAACAATTGTCAGAAGGATACTCACGCAAAATATCAGAATTTTAAAAACTTGACTACAAGGGGCCATTGTGAGAAATAAATTACTGAAAAAGGAATATGAATATATACACTGTCATTTGGAAACCATCACACGTGGCTTAGACACGTTTCATGTACTTTAATATGATACGTTTAATGCTTTAAAGCAAGCCTATCAGGCACAAACATCAATTTTTCCTATTACAAGAAGTCAAAGTACGGCTTAAGTTTCATAATTTCCCCATAAATTTGGTGATTTTAGAAGAGAAATGCAGCAGTGTTCCTTGTAAGACTAATGTAACAGTCACGCTCCTCAGGAAAAGTCTTACTCTTTAGTATTGGTTAAAAAATGACCAGTAGCTTATCTAGAATGTAGAAAAGTAATTTTCATTTGTTAACAAAATGTTTATTGGCATAGCTGTTTGTTGACAAACAAATGTGCTAATTTGCCAGTTTCCTTAAATTATTTGCCTATTCGCTGATAAATAAGAGCTGCTTCAATTTCAATAAATTCAGAACCTTGGCAGAGATGAGATTTCTTGTATGATTGAAGCTACTCGTTCTGTTATCGAGTGATAAAAAATTATTTTTCTCAAGATCAGTACTCTTACTCAGTCTTCACCCTAATAATTCAGTATCGTAGGAACGAGGGAAAGAAACTAAAGCTGGTTGGAAAAAAAAGAAATTTGTTTGTACAGAAGCAGAAGTTACTAAAAGAAAAAGCAACAAAAATCGTAGTTAAAAAAACGCAAGACTGGCTTTTATATTCTTGTTCAAAGAAGATTTACAAAATATTCTAATTTCACTTAAATGATACCGGCAAATTAGAAAAAAACACGAGAAAGGCTTATCTAGGGTAACAATGCATCTCGTTTCCTATTAAATACTCAATTATATAAATATTATAAGTAATATTACATTCAGTAGAGTACCCTGTAGTCTAAATGCTAAAGAAAACGACAGAATTGTATTATAGCTTAAAAAAGTATTTAAGAGTAATATTTACAATTTTTACACACTGACCTTTATACCAATTGTCCAAATCATTTTAATAGATGTTTCGTCTAGCATAAACTGTATAATAGTCTTAATATAGGAATTTTAATAATAATAACAATATAGGAATTCAAAATAAGCACAGCAATATTGAGTTTCTACCAAAAATATGTGCAAAAGAACCTGGTACTATTTTTAAAAGTATCACTGAAGTTTTTCGCCTTTAGTTAATCCAGGTATATCTATTTTTGTCTGTCTGTATGATACAAGCGTCTGGTTACAAACAGCATTTTGCAGCTTTCAGAATATGAACGATAGCAGTCATTGTTTTTGAGTCAGGAATCCAATAATGAATCACGAATATGGTCAAACACTCATAACAAAGGTACATTTTTTTATTTAACTAATCAAGCTAAGGTTAACGAAAACTGAACCAAACGATAGTAACAAACTACCATCGTGCATTGAATGAAACGATTACCGATGGGTTTTCTACAGCGTACATAACAACAAATATTTTGTGTTCCTTTTATGTGATTAAATGTAATAATATACTAGATTTTAGGATCTATGTTGTTTACAGTAGCATGCGAAGTGTGTTTTCTTGTTCTTGTTATGTTACTCGAGCAACATGAAAACTCTATCAATCAGGAAAATCACATATGACCCTAAAAACCTCTTATGTACACTTGGAAAAAATTCAGTGTTCTTTTATACACTAAACTTTAATTTTTACGTTAACACAGAAAAAAACTGCATATGAAAGTACTTGAGTCTCAAATCATATAAGCCAACAACTCACTAAATATACTTTAGCAATACAAAAGTCAATCAAGGACAGTATTTCTGCCAGCAGAAATAACTTCTCTACAAATAACTTTATTCTCTCTGTAATGAAATAAAACAGCAATTCTAAACTATTCGATTCTATACTAAGAGAAATACAACAATTAACGATTTATTTTGTTCCGCGTCACGATCTGTTAACCATAACCTCTGCGTGATCCCTTGATAGCATTAACAATTAAGATAAAGTCTGCTGAAATTTATTTTGCTATATTAACTGCTTAATGTATATTGGGAAGTATACCTTATCGTGTCGTTGTTGTTTGAGATCTGACAATAAAGTAGTTTGTGAAACACTGAACCAATAAGTAAATGTCCATTATAATGAGCAGCAACGCTTCCTCCACTAATTTCAGAGCCATCGTTACTGTATAGGTCACTTACAGTCCAATTGGCTGCATCTAATTCTTCACCCCGTACTCTAACTTTGGTAACTTGAGTAAGAGATCTTGAAGGACCTTTGTTTTTTTTCAAAAGTAATTTGTAGAAATTTGCAGCACTCCCAATATATAAATCCCCAGATTTCTGATCTACCTCAATGTTATCGCCAAACGTGGCTATGGGTATCATGTGTGCTTTCCCAATCTCATCGTTGTCATTAAGCTGAAGGGTAACGATTCGTTTCTGTAATGTCTCCATAACGTACAGATGCCTCTTATCAGGTGCAATGTTGATACCGTTTGGCATAAACAAAGAATCAGAAATTATTCTTGCTTTCCCAGCTTTGTAATGCACAACATTACCCCAGTTTCTCATTAGAATTAACTCAGGTACATAACCTACAGGATGATGAAAATAACGGTCATTTGTAGCATAAAAGTCGTCTTTTCCCACAAGTACCACATCATTCAGATTTTTTAATTCATTGTGAATAATTGTCCTTCGAAAGAGTAAAGAGCGATTATCAGACAGATAGGAAAAGACCTCTACAGAATCTTGGTAAGGATTACCATGATTCACAACATACAATAAAATTTCGTCGCTCTGCTTATCTTCATAGATACTTAATCCATGAGGAACAAAAGCCGTATAATCGAAAGCTCCGACAATTTTTAGATCAATTACATCCAGATAAGGCTTGTTAAAATCAAAGAGATAAATTTTTCCTGATATTTTTTCTGGATCACATGCTGCAAAAGTCCTAAGTCCACTCGATACAAAAGCCAACCCATCTTGTGTAACAGAAATATCCTCTGCTCCACACTCAATTGGTGGTATACTGCGACATTTACCTGGGCTGTGATTAGTGATTTCAACTGAAATCCCTAGCATATTTAATACTTTCCATATATAAAGAAGTCCTGCCACCGATAGAAGTAGAGATCCAAAAATAGTAACTCTTTTTCGTAAAGTTAATTGAAAACATGCACTGCTTTCCAAGTTGTTCGTTGACTTTTGTTGAGGCTTCATTGTGAGTGAACGCACTACTATTAAGGCTTTAAAACACATTTCAACTAGTTAACTGATGTTTCGATTAGGCAACGTGTTTGTGGATATTTGGTTTGGCCTTTATCCATCGCCTCTTATACTGGGGCCAGTTCTATATTCTTTTGAAATGCAGAAGGGCAACTTGAGGCACTTGTATAAAACACAGACCATAGGAGAGGCTTACGAATTATCCCGCTTTTCTTAGATAAGTTCTTAAAATAGTATGCAATGGGAACGAAGGTCCATTGACTTAGAGTGCCATTTTTTGAAATCTATTCTGTATTTTTTCTTTCGTTCGCTCTCTCCTTTTATTTTTACCTTGCAATAAATCAATAAACCAATTAATCAATCCATCCGTCTATCTATCCATCCATCCATTCACCTATCGATCAATCAATCAGTCAATCAATCTATCTATCTATCTATCTATCTATCTATTAATCTATCTATCGATCGATCGATTTATCTATCTATCCATCTATCTATCTTTCTTTCTTTCTTTATCTCTGTCTGTCTGTCTGTCTGTCTGTCTGTCTGTCTCTCTCTCTCTCTCTCTCTCTCTCTCTCTATATATATATATATATATATATATATATATATATATATATATATATATATATATATATATAATATTATTATATATTATTATTATATTATATATATNAGTATATATAAGAATATATATATATATATATATATATATATATATATATATATCAAAACAGAGACAAAATATTACCTTAACTGATTTCTGTCAAAACAAAGTCCTAGGCTTTTCAATAAATTGTTGTTTTTTTCTCCTTATTGCACAACATTTACTGTTAATCTGGGAATGTGTTGACAATTTTAAGATCAAAGATTCCAAGTGGTTGTGAGAGATATGTCTGCCTTGCACTTATGTGGATTAGAGGGAAATCATGTTCTTAAATCACCTCCGCTTTACAGATAAAATAGCTTTGTGTATGGTCCTCAATAATTTTTGACATCTGGTCACATAATATTTTAACTTCCTTGTTGGCCTGGAAAAATGAGGAGGCCGGGGGAAGCGTCTTGTAAATAAATACTACTTCTTCAAACCAAGTCAGAGATTATTCAACCACAATCACAGGATAATCGGGATAAAACAAAAGGTTGGCAAAGGGTTTTCCCAGTTTACTTTGTAGGTAATTTGCACTCTTGTAAGAGAGTGATGTTAGTCAGTAACTTTTACCCTGTGGAAAATTCCTTAGGCTTTTCTGATTGCTAGAAGGGCATGCCTGAGCAGGATCACATAATGCATTTAATACAGTGCCTTAAACACCTGATTTTGTGAGGGTGTACAATATAATGACGGTGAATAAGTGAGCAACGTTTCTTTTGCAGAAGTTGCATTTGAAAGAACTGGTGAGCTAGTGGTTGAATCTAACAGTGAGAGGACATTGAGGATGACAACCCTTTGTATTCCAGAAAAAATATACTCGACATTCCACTGTGGAAGGATTACAGCGCATTGCAAAAGATTTCTCTTCGGTACGAATAGAAAAATTATCCTTTTGTGAAGCTTGGTGGTAAAATACCTTTTCAACTATGTTATTTCTACTCTGCGAGCAAACTACTGCACGATATTTTTGAGGAACATTTGACGGAATTTCTGGGTACTTTTATTGCCCTTTGATTTCAATGTCGGGTACGTGGTCACCATCCTTTACAAATTAGTGGCAGGGTAAATCATGTAAGGCCTTTTAGCTTTAGTAGCTGCTATAAGATGAAAATGCGTCGTGCCTTTGAAATTGCTCTTTTAGCTTAAGTATTCCATCTACTGTTATCCCCTTCCTCATAATATTTTATATTAAATACTGTGTTTATTAGGTTTTGAAGCAAAGTTATGTGACATTTACCCATTTTTGTAGTGTACTAACACGGCCTACTTCGTAGAGAATTTATTGCCGGCCTTTCCTTTACAAATATACAATACTCTATTGCTAAAAAGGATGCAGTGAGACCATGCCGTCTGTATGCATTCTGATTTTCATCCACTCACTGCTTATGTTATAACCTTGTCAGCAATTTTTTGCACCACAGCCGTGATCAACGTCCTAAGCTTACCTAGGGTTGATTGTAGTATCAGCCCATTCCATACTATAGCTAAAGGTCATGGTTTTCTTAAATCTATCAATTTACTAAACAGTTTACTTGTCTAAGAAAAGTACAAAAATATAAGTTTCTTTCACTGTTTGTGAACGGTTCTCTTGCCAACTTGACAAAAAACTTGTTATCGTCCTAAACAACTTTTTTGCACTCATACCTCTGTGCGAAAACTTTTCCCTATTTCGTCTGTGCAGACCAATGAATTTGCCTGTGGCATGAATAATAGGCCATAAAACGTCCCACACACTTCTTTTTCTCGAGTTCTGGACGTGATGTTGACCTCTCAGTTTTGTCGGCTTTGTTTTTGCTGCTATTGTCATTTTTATCTGTAATGCATAGAAACAGAACCACCATGAAAGGTGGCTCTGTTTCTCCTATCAAACCGTGCTATTTAATCACATCTTCATCATACTCTGCTTTGAAGAAGTAGCCTATCGGGCTGTGGTTAACTCTTTCGGTTGTCCTATAGCTTTGAAGACATAGTAACTTGTTCTGTTTTTGTCTTTTTTTCTATCCTGATTTTGGCGGTTAATATTACTTTTACCTATTTTGCTCCAAAGGCAATTAAAATTTATATACAACTGTATTGCACTACTTTCCTCATTTTACATGAAAAGGTTAACCAGAGATCAAATACATCCCAGACCTTCTTTCCGTTGTGAAAATTTCTTATTTACCGATGTGTAATTAAAAATTTTCCTGCCCTATAGCTCAGCCATTTTGACACTAGTAATAGGCCAACAGAATTTATTCAATACTTTGAAACTGCAATGTGACTCTTGTTTTATACGTCATTTATTGTAGTTCAAGACAGACATTTTTAAATGCTCCCTTACAACTCTTGGCTTCGTTTTTCCCCTTCTCTCCTTTTCTTTCTCCTTCCTACGTAGAAAACAACAGACTTTCTTGTTTCTTTTCTGCATTTTTGACCATAGGGGTTGTTAAATATTACATTTATTTTTACCCTGAAATCAATTTCGTCCACAATGTATATTATGAAATGCCAAGCCTAGAGTTTTATTAAATAACCTTTGGGGTTTTTTTAATCTCTGATTAGTGCTAATCTAATTTTCACAGCGATAAACAGTAAAGTACACAAATTCAAACGGCTTGTCATGATGCTTCCTGAAGGTAAAAAAAATTCAGTGTTATGATTTAAGCTTTCATTTTGATGAGCTAATATACTAAACAAAACGTACTGAATGGAACATCAAAAAATTCGAACAATTTTAATACGATATAAGTACAGATAGAATATGAGTAGCATCCATTATCCTATTGCATAAAATATCATAACAAGACCACGTCTGCTCTAATTCTCACTGAGTGAAATATATCAGCAAAAAAGTACTGCAACTAGGAGCATCGTTATATATTACGTCGTTTAGAAAATTAAGGGTTGAAGAAGAGAAAGGAGTTTCAACAAAATACCCAAATGTCTTGTCTGAAATTGCCTTATAATTCACAGAATAATATTTCAGTTACTCCTAAAAAACTAAAAAAAATTCATTAAGCTGTAGAAATTAAAAGATTATTTAGGCTAAACAAGGTATTTACCTTTCTCCTCCCCCTTCTTTCAACGAACAAAGGTGTGTTTAAACAATTTACCATACACTTATCGAATGCTACTAGCACGAACTATGAGTCGACTGGTAAACACTAAGTCCTCACAATGGTCCTTTTTCCCCCAGTGCTTTAGAACGCGAATGCCTAATCGAGAATACGAGTCCACTCTTCCGGTTTTTTGTAGAGAAAAACTGAGAAATTCAATAAAATTCAGGCCATTTCATCTACAATTTTGTTTCCTTCGACAACAAAGGTTTTCCACAACCCTTGATGGTTGCTTTATGTTTAATGGATTTCAGCTCTAAAAGTTGCATCTAAATTTCAAATATCAGAAGGAAGAGGACAATAACAAAGATGAAAAAGCTTAATATCTTTTAGAGAATACCAAAAATTACTGAAAAGTTCATTTCACGACTGAGAAAAGTACCAGAAATTACTGAAAAGTCAAAAAGGGATGGAAATAGTACAGGGAATATTTTTACAGTCGGGATCTAAAAATCGCAACTTTTTATGCAGTTTCTCCCATCGTCAGGATGCTGAAATCACTAGACCTTTGAACAGTGGAAAAATAAGAACTTTCTTGGTTTCTCAATAAAAATCCTCTGAGACCTGCAATGGATCATGGGTTGATTTCGAACTTTGAATAAAACCTCTCTTCAATTTTTCATGAAAAAAACAACACATTTTGTGAATGATTTGAAATTAATTCTGTCAACACCCTGTCTTTGAAGTAGGTAATATTTTTTGAGTTCTAAATCCGATAAAGCTATTTTGTTTAAAAGGCTATACCCCCCACTGTAGCCACTTGAGGTAGGGAGTCACGGAAATTTCTGTTACTTGCCTATTTAGGAAGGTAACGAACTTTTTTTGGTGTTAGTCTGTATCAAATGAAAAATTTTAAGCAACATGAAGGGACAAATTTTCTTTGCCAGAACAAAGCTAATTTTAGGGTGCATAGAGGTAAATGAGATTCACCATTTATTTTTTTGTTCCTTCCTTGAGTACAAAGTTTTTGTTGTTGCCTACTACTTCTCTTCTTAATTTGATTTCTTCAGATGAAATTAATGTAATAATATTCTTATTTTAAGACAACTTTCTAACCAAGTAGGAGTTAAGTTGCATTTAGATTTACCTTATATAAATTAGGCCACCTTATTTCAATTTTTTATCCGGTGTCCTTATTACAATGTTTGAAACATTGATTTCATTAATACATTGGTTTTCACTGTGGGCACTACTTTTCATTTGCTGCACTAATATTTACTGCTACTAACATCCAACTTCTGCTGTTGAAAGAACTTTATTATTCAATGTAATTATTTACTTGCGACTAGTGATAGCCCTTAGAAAAGAACCACAGGTTTCTAAAGAATCTTTCTACGAAAATTTAATATGCTTTGCAAATTAGGGTGTAGAGATTTTGAATTCAACAAATGTTCCCTTCTTATCTCTTTTGGTCGTAAGATCTTGGATCTTTATTAGTAATTAATAATTTTTGTCTTTTTTTAAAGCATGTATGATTGTTTTTTCACGGTTCTGTTTTATAGTGAATTTATTATTGGCCTTGAATTAGATGTAAAGAGTTAAAAACACTCAGCTGAAATTGGATTCTGAGACATAGGATGTGGGTATCTCGGACACCGCAAGTAAGGAATGAGGATTTGTAAAAAAATACCAATACAATGTGACCGTTAAGCCTCCAATTTTTCAAATTATAGCAGACTTTCCATACAAGAAATGTTGATTTAAAAATTAAGATAAACCTAATCGTATCAGCTTCTAAAACCTAACTGAATCAAGTCTGTATATGGTTTTAAATCGTTTTATACAGCGAATTACAAGAAGTGGTGGGCTGTCTTCAATCTTTCCTTTGTTTGCTCTTTTGGTAAAGTACCTTTTAATTTCTGTAAGGTTTTACTCTGTAAGCAAACAAGCAATCAAGCATGAATGTGATTTTAATTGCATTGATTTTTCTTTAAGGGAAAAGATCTATTGCTGTCATGCAGTATTTGTTCAGCAACAACAGTAAAAGACTAAAACAAATCCATAGACATAGACACCTCCTGTATGTTCCTTTTTTTAGTGTTGGTACCCTTTGAAATGGTTCTTCCACTCAAATGGGAAATATAACTTCACCAATGTTTCCTTTATGTGGTGATACAGTTGAAACTCAGGGGCCTTAAATTATTTTCAGAACTGTTCAAGCACAGCACCAAAACTTTTCTAAAACACATTCTACCTTAGCTGCATTATCCTCTTGTACACTCAAAAATAATTCTACACCTCTCATCTGGGTGTTCCAGTAATGGGGAAATGTAAGTGAAATCCATGTTTCAATCAATCAAATTAATATGTCCATATTATTAGTTGTTTGTAGCTATGTGCAGATTGACAAGAATTTAACGAAAATAAAGGCTCTGTTTTGGAAACCCGATCTCCGAGTCATTTACTGTAGAACCGAAAAAGCAGAATTTTTGCTTAAAATAATCGGAACTAAAAATGGCTTTATTTGTTTTAGATTGACTATATTGCTAATATCTTTCTAAATAAAGACATGAAATCTATGTTTTTTTAAATTTCTACATAATAAAAAAAAGTTTAAAACACATTATACGAGCAGGTGTGGTTCATGTAAATTATTTTCTCCTTAAGAAATGAGTGACAAGAGATTTAAGGGCAAATTAAATCTCACAGGTACCCTAGAAAGTTACATAGACAAGAGAAACTTCCAGAACCGGCCATGGGAAAACATGATTTGTCGAGGAGACAAACGTGTAAGCTACTGTTGGATACGGTGAGAAATGTTTGTGGCCAAGTCCAGGTAAAGCATTTTAAAGAGAATAAAGTAAATAGAACAAACAAGGAAGCTTTTTATCTTTCACATTAGCTGCATAACATTTTGTTAATAAATCCAATAACATACCTTCCAGCTTTAAAATCAAATATAATATAATACTTTATAATTATAAGTAGTAGAATATTACAATATTATATTATTAATATATATATATACATATTAATATTTTTCTAATTGCAGTATTTCAAATTTATTAACTCAGAAAGACATATAATAAATGTTCAATAAATTATAATACAAAATTACTTTCACATAGAAATATTCTTTAGATTATTTGTTTTTCACTAGTTTCCAGTACCCTTCTCCCTCAATACACATGTCTTGTTCTTTAATCTAACAAACTCTTTTTCCTTTTCCTGCAACACGCATAGCAACATTCTTATTACCACTGCTTCCACTACTATTACTACTACTACTACTACTACTACTACTACTACTACTACTACAATTATTACTACTTCCTATAGTAATAATAATAATAATAATAATAATAATAATGCTGATGATGATGGTAAAAAAATAATAAAAACAAGTTTTTTCGAAAGGTCGGTGTACCTCGTAGTTTGCAGCGTTAATTTCTATTGGTTTCCAAGCTAAATTAATGGTGTAAAAAGCCAATAATTGGTTAGTCAAGAATGTTAATAAATTCAAGATCAGAATAAAGAACTGGTATAGTGGCCTTGGTTAAAGTAAACTTGACAGTCACTTACAAAATAAAGTAGATTTTCCGACGTGAGACACACAAGGNCCTATAGTAATAATAATAATAATAATGCTGATGATGATGGTAAAAAAATAATAAAAACAAGTTTTTTCGAAAGGTCGGTGTACCTCGTAGTTTGCAGCGTTAATTTCTATTGGTTTCCAAGCTAAATTAATGGTGTAAAAGGCCAATAATTGGTTAGTCAAGAATGTTAATAAATTCAAGATCAGAATAAAGAACTGGTATAGTGGCCTTGGTTAAAGTAAACTTGACAGTCACTTACAAAATAAAGTAGATTTTCCGACGTGAGACACACAAGGGTCTTTCTAAGGTTTGATGAATAGAGATTTTTAAGATTTGAAAGAGATGAGATTGAAAATCATCCTTTTTGGTATGTTTCTCTGCACTCTTGGTCATACAGATAAAGACATTGCAGTAAATGGTATAAAATAGATGAAATAAATTTTTCATTACCAATACCATTACCATTACGATGGTCCGAATTCCTTTCAACTTTCTATTTTTGTTATACGTGCCGTACAGAATATTTGTTCCAGTATAAATATTTATCCTTACAGATATTATGTTTTTATTTTTGAGTTCAATTAAAAATAATAATAAAAAGGATAATAATAATAATATTAATATTACTAATAATAATGGATGACCAGGTTGTATCAGTGGATGGTATTTCCAGAGAAATTGTAAATGTCATCATCAAAGTAATAGAAGAATGGAAGAGCAGACTTTAAGTAACTAAAAATGGGAATGTATCAAAAAGCGGACCAATAAACATCAGGAAAGGGTTTTCACCAGGAGACAATTTTTCTCCAGTAGGATTCCGACTGAAGTACTTATTGCAATGCTTACAAAGTAAACTGACGGCTTCATGATGGGAGGAAGGGGTGAAGCAAACGTGAAAGAACACTCATTTTTTTGTTGATAACTTAAAGATCTATCAAGAGAAATTTCAAAAACTTGAAAAAAATGAACGCAAAAGTCAGTATAGATACTGGAGCATGCTACAGAATAAAGAGAAAAATGAAGGCACTGGATCCAAAAAAAAACGAGTCATGGAAAGGGAAAACAAAGAAATAAGGAAGAGGCTGAATCACCTGGCTAGGCTGAATCTGAATGATCAAAACTTGATGAAAGCAAATAACCGCCCCGTAATTTCCTGTTGCTGGTTACGTGAGTAGAGTTTGTAATTTTGGAAATCATGAGTGGGACAAACTTGATAAGATAGTAAAGTGACTTACGGAGAGAAGGATTCAATGATAGACAATAAAGTGACGAGAGATTATACTAAAAAAGAAAAGAAGGTGGTAGAGGATTGAAAAGTTTCAAGGAAGTTTATGATGAAACAAAAACAAGGGTAGCATGTTACATGGCTACAGCACCAAATGAATGGGTGATGATAGCATGGAGGAACAAAATCCGCAATGAACAGACGTAACTGAAAAGAAAAGCAGAGAAAACAATTAGAAAAGTTAATGCGATAGTAACACTTAATAAAGGAAGCATAACAATTGGTGAAGAAAGATATACAGAATGGAAAATAGGATGCAAGAGGCTGAAAAAGATCTTGAGCCAAGGCCATAAGAGAGACAAGTAACAAAATTTTGTAGAGAAGGAGCTTCAAAGTGAAATATCAAAGCTATAAGGTGATGACGATTTTGAGCGGCTGAAATGTAACAACGACCTGAGGAAAACATCATCTATATTGCCATTAGAGAAACAGATGGTAGAAACTAAAGCGTGGGAAAAGATCAGGGAATTGGCAGGCAATGACAAATTCCGGATATGTAGAGAGTACAGAGAGACAATTGAACATTTTCTGTGTGGATGCAAAAAGCTGTCAGGATCATAGTTCGTCAAACAACACGACAAAACTTTGAAAGTTCTAGCAGTGAGATGGACTATTGAAGAGTGATGGCTCCCTAAAGAAACAAAATAGTACTCATTGAATTGGGAACGAGGAAAAGTTCTTGGATAGGATGGGAAGAAGTTATGTTGGTATAGGGAATATTGAATGAGAACAAACTGTAATGCCAGGAGACCAGATTTCATCTATAAGATACAGTACCAAAAATGATATTTTGGATTGATATGGCATGTCCAAACGTAACAAATATAAAAGCCAAACAAACAAAAAAGGTCAGAAAGTACCAATAGTTATATTTCAAGCTACGAGAACGACGAAAAGGATTTATAGTTGATTTCTATAAATTGATTCCAATGGTTATTGGATGACTGAAAGGAGGAATAGTGGAATTAAATGCAAATTTAAAACAAATATTTGATAACGATAATAATGAAGAACTAGGTTTAATAGCAAATGAGATGCAAAGGACAGTACTGTGGGAGAGTAAATCTCTGATTTGAAAGATATTATCTGGATTGTTTACATGAGATGTTTTGGTTTTTTAGCTACCAAATTTTGATATTTAAAGTCTTCCCTGATTCCTTTTCATTTATATTGTGGAAAGAAAACTAGGCCCTTTATATGATGATGACTTTTACTGGATTCTGTATTGTACAGCATATTTAGTAAACTAGAGATTTGTTTTATATGAATTGGACAAAATCGTTTATTCGATTACGTCAAGAAATAGTAATGATAATAATAATAATAATAATAATAATAATAATAATAATAATAGTCTAACACCTCTACAGATGATCTACACGGTAATCAGAACCAGAAAATTCCTAACCCTGAACCTGTAGTGATGCCACCTAAACCAAAAGAAACTAGACAAAGATGGACCCCAGAGGATTATAAGAATGTGCTCAGAGCGTTTTATACCGCTCAAAAAACACCTATGAGAAACTTGATTGAACAAACTTATATTGAATGGAGGAAATTTGTAGGAGATGAAACTAGGAATTATATTGATGCAAATAAACTAGCTAACGTACGCCGTGATATTATCAAGAATAAAAGATTGAGTGACGCTCAGATTAATTTAATACGCACTGAAATTCGTGATACTGATAGAGAGAATTTAGCACAAGCTAATATCGAAAATGCGAGGCCTGTCGTAAGAAAACATAATATGACAGACGTTGAAATAGAGGCAAGGATACAAGATGTGAGAGAAGGACGTGAAGTGAGATTGGAGGAAGGTGAATTAAACAGGGTAAGGTTGAATGATGATGATGATGATATTGATGAGTACCTTGAAAACAACATGGAAAAGATATTAATCGCTCGCGATGATATACTACGTGAATTTTCAGTTGTGCAAAATACGGTAATGGAAGAACGTGAAAATTTACCGAAAATAACAACCAGTAAAAAATCAAAAAGTACGATCAAACTTTACAACATTGCTTTAAGAGATATTGTAAAGGAAATACAACAAGACCTGACCACTTTAAATGACCTTATATACGCAACTGCAAAAGTTATTAAAGTTAAGTTAGGTGTTAAAATAACGAAAGCAAGCAGGAAACATGTGAACAAGGAGCCAAAGTGGAAAGTAAAAATAAATAAAGAAATTGAGACGATGCGGGCAGAAATCTCAATTCTGGATGAAATTTCCAAAGGCACGCCTGTTAAAAGTAGGAAAAGTATAAAGATAAGAAGGAAGCATAAATTAACTGATGGCACATCCATATCTATTGCAAAGGAGACTTTAAAACAGAAAATCCAAGTAAAAGCGCAGAGGCTGAGAAGGTTTGATAAACGCAACAAATTTTTTCGACAAAATAAAATATTTAAGACAGATGCCAAGAGATTTTACCGAGAGATAGGAAAAAATAAGATAGAGGTACAGGAACCACCTATAAAAGAAGAAGTTGAAGAATTTTGGAATAAGATCTGGGGCGAGGAAAAAAATTTCAACAGTGAAGCAACATGGATAGGCAGTGAGGAAGAGAGAATGAATGGGATTGAAGAGCAAGAATGGAAGGATATAACAACTGATGAGTTACGGAATGCACTAGGAAAATCTCAAAAATGGAAATCTCCAGGCCTGGACAAGATTCCAAATTTTTGGTTAAACTCTTTAAGCGAAACGCATGAACTTCTGAAAAACTGTCTAAATAACATCTTTATAAATCCAAATAATACACCTGATTGGATGACTCAAGGCACAACATACCTTCTTCCTAAATCAAATGATACAAAAAATCCGAAAAATTACAGGCCTATTACCTGTCTCACTACGATTTACAAATTATTAACATCTATCATTACTGAAAGAATGTACGTTTTCTTAGATGACAATTCTATTCTTCCACTAGAACAAAACGGTTGTAAAAGAAAGTCGTATGGATGTAAGGATCAACTGCTTATCAATAAAATGATTCTTGAAGACTGCCGAAGAAGACTTAAAAACCTTAGTACCGCGTGGATCGATTATAAAAAAGCTTTTGACAGTGTTCCACATGACTGGATCCTTAAAAGCCTCGAATTATATAAAATATCGCCAGTAATTACTAACTTCCTTAGAAATAGCATGTCGAAATGGAACACACAACTTCTCCTTTCTCACAAGAAAGGTACTACCAAGTCTAATCTTATTAAAATCAAGAGAGGTATCTTTCAAGGGGACTCACTCTCCCCACTTCTTTTCTGTATCGCTCTTATTCCGCTATCTAACGAACTAAACAACTCAAAATCTGGTTATAAAGTTTTCGATAAAACAATGAACCACCTATTTTACATGGACGATCTTAAGCTATTTGCTAAAAACGATGACCAACTGGAAGGATTACTGACTACAGTAAAGCAATTTAGCAATGATATTTGTATGGATTTTGGCCTCGATAAATGCGCCAAGGCAACGTTTCTACGAGGGAGATTAAGTGCTACATCGTCCGTTATAATTGACCAGGAAACTTTTATCAGAGAATTAGACCCAGAGGAAATGTATAAATACTTAGGAGTCAATGAAAGTGACGGTATTAACCATGCTGCTATGAAGGAGAAGATTCGAAAAGAGTACTATAGGAGAGTGAGGTTAGTACTAAAAACAGAATTAAATTCCAAGAACAGGATTGAAGCTATTAACACACTTGCTATTCCTGTTGTGCAATACAGCTACAACATCATAAATTGGAATCTTCCTGAAATAGAAAATATGGACCGTAAGACCAGAAAGCTACTAACTTCAAATAATATGCTCCACCCCAAAGCAGACGTTGACCGTTTGTACCTGCCAAGAAACAGTGGAGGGCGTGGACTTGTTCAACTCGAAATGTCCTATAAAATTTCCACAATTGGTATGAATAAATATCTTGAAACCTGCGAGGATTGGATGTTGGTTTTAGTCCGCCGCCACGAACGTGGCAAAAGATTACACTCAATTACCAAAAAGGCTAGAATGTTTGAAAATGACCTGAACATCGAACCTGAAGATGCTGAGCAACACTTTCAAGCCACTACCTGTGCAAGAAAAGCTAAAATAGTCGCGAAGAAAAACGCTCAAAAACAACTTATTGATCGATGGAGCCAGAAGTCTCTGCACGGACAGTATGTTCTCCGAAGCCAAAACCCTGATGTAGATCAAACTGCAACCCATCAGTGGCTCAGGAGTTCAGGACTGAAGGCAGAGACTGAAGGCTTTATCATTGCTGCGCAAGACCAGAGTCTACAAACTCGAAACTATCAAGCATATATCCTTAGAAATGGCACAGATCCAAAATGCAGACTGTGCGATAAACATACTGAGACGATTGACCACATAGTTGCCGGTTGCCCCATACTGGCCCCAGGTGAATACACTAAGCGGCATGACCGTGTTGGCCAATATCTGCACTGGGGTATATGCAATCATTATGGGATTAAAACCCACCACAACTGGTACGAGCACCATCCAGAACCAGTCGTGGAATCAGAGAATGTCACCATCTTGTGGGATTTCCCTGTGCATACAGACCGCACTATTCAGGCAAATCGACCTGACATCATCATTAAGGATAAAAAGAACAAACTGTGTACACTAATTGATATGAGTGTCCCCTCTGACAATAATATCGCAGTTAAGGAGTTTGACAAGTTAAGCAAATATAAAGACCTGGAAATTGAAATACAAAAGATGTGGAACTTAAAAGCCACGACTGTGCCGGTCATAGTCGGGGCACTTGGAATGATCAAGAAAGGAACTGAAAAATACATCTCGAAAGTGCCAGGCGAACATAAGCTCCAAGAAATTCAGAAAATCGTCCTTACTAGCACGGCTCATATTTTCCGTAAATTTCTCACAATTTGAATTTTATCTCCATTAAACTTGTCTCATTCTTTTTAAAACCTTTACCCACCTTAGGTCACCGGGGTGACTCGGTGGATAATTGTATATATTGCAAACCAAAAGAAAATCTTATATAATAATAATAATAATAATAATAATAATAATAATAATAATGCAAACATTTAATGCAAAAGTGGTCTCAGTTGCAGCTTATATAAATGTTTGTAAACTTGGTAAAAAAAGCTGTAGAATGTTTAGACAAAATAGGAAAAGATTGGCTAAAGGATGCCAACAGCCATGGGAAACAAGCTATTGATGAAAGACTAAACATAGATAGAAAAGAAGGAGGACGAATTTTGAGAAACTCCAAAGGCATCTACAATGAGACAAAAATAAGCGTTTCATATTTTTTGGCAACAACAATAAACAAATGGTTAGGTAAAGCAAAGGAGATTATGAGAAAGAACAGACATTATTGAAAATGGACGTGGAAGATATTTTGCAGATGTACAGTGAGTGAGTAAAATTTAGTAAAGGATTTGTTAAATGGGATGAAGAGCGATAAGAAAACTGGATATTAATATGGAGAAAATTAATGAAAGAGTTCAAGGAGGAAACAAAGGAAATGCGTTTAAGGAAAACTGAGTAAAAGAAAATGCAAAATGAAATAATATTGGGGTATACTAAAGAGGACTTCAAATGTCTGAAGTACAACACAGACCCTAAGAAGACAGCAGCCATGTTCGACATGCTGAAACAAATGGAGGGAAAAGGAGCCTGGAAGCATGTTAAAGGAATTGTAGAAGTCGACACTTGCAGGTTATATGTTGAAATAAGGGAGATGGTACAACACTTGTAATCAGAATGCAAAAAGCTACCGACATCAGTCTATGAGGAGACATAATAATGAACTAAAGATCGTTGCGGTCGAACAGGGAAAGAAAGAAGGTTTATTAAAAGAAAAGACGGTGTGGTACAAGGTAAAATGGGATAAAAGTCACGGGTTTGAGAGCAATGGCAAGAAGACCATGTTGGATTGGGAATATCAAATGAGGACGCACTGTGCAGCAAAAGACCAGACATGACTTTGGAGGGCGAGATAAAGGAATAAATTTACATTGTGGATATGGCATGGCCTGGGAAGCGAAACAAGCAAGCAAAGAGAAACAAAAAAATTGCAAACTATCAACAACTGTGTTTGGAACTACGAGAGAGAAGGCAAGGGTTGAAGGTGAAAGTTATACCGGTAGTGATTAGATGTTGTTGCGGTGGAATAAAGGAATTGAAAAATGCGATAAAAAAATTTTTAATAAAAAGGTTCTAGATAAACTTGCGAACGAAATGCAAAAAGACACTGTTGTGGAAAAACAAAATTATTTTTTTTTTGGTTTTAACTTCATTTTCCTCCAGTAACTGGGGCTCGGACGGTGCGCTTCAAAGGGACTTGTATTTGGCAGTGAGGAATTCGTTGGCGGGATGCCCTTTCTGACGCCAACCAATGGCCTTTTCTTTTCTGTTATTCTAAAGTCGCCCGCTCGGGGAATCGAACCCGGAATTCTTGGCTGCGGTGCAGTTGCACTAACCACCAAGCCACGGCTCCTTATAAAAAACAAAACAATTCTTAGAAAAGTGTTGTCTGGATGAATTGGATGAATGGTGTTTAAATTAGTTACCAAAACTTGTTAGCCAAATACTCTGGCCATGGATATATACATATATATATATATATATATATATATATATATATATATATATTGTAAANTCCAGTAACTGGGGCTCGGACGGTGCGCTTCAAAGGGACTTGTATTTGGCAGTGAGGAATTCGTTGGCGGGATGCCCTTTCTGACGCCAACCAATGGCCTTTTCTTTTCTGTTATTCTAAAGTCGCCCGCTCGGGGAATCGAACCCGGAATTCTTGGCTGCGGTGCAGTTGCACTAACCACCAAGCCACGGCTCCTTCTAAAAAACAAAACAATTCTTAGAAAAGTGTTGTCTGGATGAATTGGATGAATGGTGTTTAAATTATTTACCAAAACTTGTTAGCCAAATACTCTGGCCATGGATATATACATATATATTGTAAAATTTATTGTAAAATGTGTTTCCTGCGTATCTGTGGTAAAAAAGTTAAATAATAATAACGATACGCTGCAGCATTCATACGCTGGAATGTTTGTTTGTAATGATCTAGGAATTAAGATCTTCACAAGTGGTATAAGCACCGAACGGACGCTGTAACTAACACTGAAACACATACAGTACTATAGGACATGGCAGTGCATACAAATAGACATAGAGGTACAAACAGATCTGATATCATAATTAAAGGCAAAACGAATTCAACTTGTAAACTAATAGACATAAACCATGCAATAAATATGTTTTGGTCCAAGAAATGAAAAAGAAAAGTAAATATAAAGATCTTGAAAGAGAGATACAAAGGAAGTCGAAAAAGAAAACCGACGTAATCCCATTGTGATAGGAGTACTCGATACCATCAGAAAAGGAATGAAAATAATATCAGAATCGTCTCAGGAAATATGAATATTCAGACAGTATAAAAGACATGTTTACTAGGGACTGAAAGAATCCTGCTTAAAGTACGTAGGATCTGAACTTAAGGACATGACATGCCTTAGCTGTATTGTTTATACTCTGCTAAAGAAGAAGCAACCAGTATAAACTGTGACATTTAGTTGAAATAATAATAATAATAATAAAAATAATAATAATGCTGATAAAAATAATGATAATAATAATAATAATAGTACTATAAAAGAGTGAGAATGGTACTGAAAAGCGAACTTAATGCGGTCAACCGATTCGAAGCTATCAACAGCCTAGTGATACCTGTAGTGGCGTACAGCTTTAACATCATCACCAAGACGAGAAGGAGGAAGAGGCCTGGTCCAATTCGAACTGACCTTCAAAACTACGACCATAGGCCTAGACAGATATCTAACATCAACAGAAGATCGACTTCTTTAACTAGTGAAACATCATGAAGATAGAAGAAAGTTCTAGTCGATCAAGAAAGAAGCAGCAAAATTTAAGCAGGAGCTGAATGTCCCAGAAATACCACCGACAGAGAATAAAACAACAACAAACTATGCCCACAGAGTCAAACAGGAAGCAAAAGACCACGGTCATCTACAAATGCAGAAGTCCTGGGAAGAAAAGGCAATGCATGGAATGTACCCTAACAGAATCAAAGAGGGAGATATAGACCAAGAAAAGACCAACAAGTGGCTTAAATCCATCAGACTAGAAGCTGAGACTGAAGGCCTAATCATCGCTGCACAAGACCAAAGTTTGGCCACAAGATCCTATCACCATCGCATCATCAAGGATGGAACAGACTTACAGTGAAGGATCTGTGGAAAATATGAGGAGACCATTAAACACATCATTTCAGGCTGCCCAGTGCTAGCAAAGATTGAGTACATCGAAAGATACAACAAGGCGGCAGCTTACTTACATTGGAAGATCTGCAGGGAATACAAAATGAGATAGTTGACAAATGGTATAAACATCAGCCCAACACAGTCACAGAGAACGACGATATCACAATACTATGGGACATGCTCATACAGACCGACAGAGAGATCAAAGCGAATAGGTCTGATATCGTCATCGAGAACAAGACAAACAAAGAATGCATCCTTACAGACATGGCCAAGCCATCTGAACGGAGCACCTCTGTCAAAGTAACAGAAAAGCTGTCAAAGTACAAAGACCTAGAGATTGAAATCAACAGGATGTGGGACACAAAGGCCACAACATTATCAGTGGTCATTGGAGCTTTGAGACTTGTGAAGAAGGGGTTTGAAAAATACACTGACAAAATCTCTGATAAAATCAACATACAAGTAAAAGGGAGGAGATAATAAAATCCTTGTATAAGCCAAAGTAATTAGCGGATTCCATAACAAATTTTCTAAATTTAATAAATAACATAAATTCCAAAGACCATTAGCAAATGGTAACAATGGATGAATATCCTGAATAAAGTTATTGACTGGCGGAAGCACAAAGTCACTATGAAGCCTAAATAACTTTCTAAAATGACTGTTATTATCATTACAAAGTTGCTAGCCCGAAGACTCTGGTAGCCACTCAAATAGTATCTAAAAAATTACCTGAAATCAAAGCTAAAACTTAACAAATAATAATAATGATAGAATATTATTATTATTATTATTATTATTATTATTATTATTATTATTATTATTATTNGGGAGGAGATAATAAAATCCTTGTATAAGCCAAAGTAATTAGCGGATTCCATAACAAATTTTCTAAATTTAATAAATAACATAAATTCCAAAGACCATTAGCAAATGGTAACAATGGATGAATATCCTGAATAAAGTTATTGACTGGCGGAAGCACAAAGTCACTATGAAGCCTAAATAACTTTCTAAAATGACTATTATTATCATTACAAAGTTGCTAGCCCGAAGACTCTGGTAGCCACTCAAATAGTATCTAAAAAATTACCTGAAATCAAAGCTAAAACTTAACAAATAATAATAATGATAGAATATTATTATTATTATTATTATTTAAGTTTTAGCTTTGATTTCTGTAACAAAAATAAGCTCTTTAAAGAGGAAGACCGGAGATGTGATATTTTTCGCACTGTAAAACGCATAGCATATTAACAGGATAAAGAAGAACGCAATTTCTTTACATCGATCACAAAACCTAAAACGACGTAAAAGGAGAGGATTATTCAAAATATGGGCCTGCATAAGAGGTTTTTAAGGATCGCCAAAGAGAAGTGAAATAGACACAAGTCACCACAAACTCTGGCTTGGCAAAAATGATCCTGCAACAGATGGTAGGAGGAACCAGGAAACAAGGGCAACCAACGAAAAGATTGTGTATCAATATCAAGGAGTGGTCAGTTCTTACCTTCGCACAATCACAAGCTTTAGGTAGATACAGGAAAGAATGGAAGAAAGTGACTGCTAAGTACCACAGAGACGTTAAGCTGGGTTGTTATTTACCATAGGTGCTTCTTTAACGGCCATACAAGAAGTACTACATTTATTGAAGATGTTCAACTTAAAAATAAAGCCAGTGCAGAGGACGTATTTGCTAGCCACTGTTTGAACCAGAAGACAAAGTCCTAGAAAACTAATTGAAAACTAATCAAGAGAAGAAATATCTTATATTAAAATAGTTCTTTTTATTTTGATAATTTTTTTTTTTTTTTGTCTTTCGCATTAATTTTTCCTAGGTACTATAGTAATAATATTGGAACAAATTCTAAGTTTTCACTCCATCTGTCTACTGACATTAACAATCCCAAAATCCAACCCAAATATTACCTTCATCTGATTTCTTCATCTGAATTTCACGGGACAAACAATCAATTTTAGATCTACGACAGCACAACTAAAAATCAAAATTTTTCTTTCCTTTCAAATGTATATCGACTGCTTTAAACCCCGTTCCTAAAGCTCCGTTGTCACTCTAGTCCTCATTTTAATTATTTGTATAAAAAATTACCAATATAGCTTCATGTCTTTTCAAACGGGTCTGGAATTTACATTTATACACTAACACTTACCCACTATTTTTCAGTTCTATTTTATGTTTCACTCTCTGCCTCTCAGTTATTTTTGAATTTTGATGTGGGTGGAGGAAATACATTTCTGTACAATGCAATATCTCTTTCCCAGGGGGTAACGGATGAATTTTGTCACAATACTTATAGAGTATTTTTTAAAGATTATTTAAACAAAACAAAAAATCTTACTTAATAACATTGTTAAAAACACTCTTACATTATACAGTATGTATTCCGTCCTAAAGGCTTTATTTGTGCCAGACGTAAATGGGTTGTTTGATTAATTGTATTTCAAAGCAGAAACAACTGATAGTCTCTGACTGTGCACCAATATTGTTTATATTCCATTAGAGTCTTTCTTTGTTTTACATTTTTATGTTAGGCAGGGATTTTTATTTGTTATCTTGTTTGTGTATCGATGAACATTGCTTAAACAATGTTCAAGTTTGTAGAAAACAACATAAATAACATGCATACAATATTTTATCTTTGTTTGATACTTTAAACGTACAAGAAGTGTTATCATTTAACCTCTCTTAGCAAAAGAGTAAGCAAAAGCGTTCTAATTCTAAACAAATATTGATATTTTCAAGTAAAATTCGTTTTCCTCCTTACCCTTCTTTTAAGTTCCTTTCTGAGTGGCAAATCAGATCATTGTTTGCCATCATTGTCCACTTCGATCATCCTGTCTGACCCAATGGGACCACCAATCGCACTTAGCAATTAACTCACTACTGCAATCCGTACAAAGGAAAGGGTTTTTTTTCTTAATCCTACTTTTCATTCGTTAACTCATAGTTATTTAATCAATTTGATTGTCCATCCTACTGTCAGTAGAAAGCCAAATATGCTAGTGTTAAAAATATGTGTTGGCAATTAGAAGATCCTTTTTTTTCAACAAAATAAATGACCATTTTTACTTTCATTAGTTTTGCTTAGGTGGTACAATTCATTAGTATCTTGGATATGGCTGCTTTCCCAATATTTGTATTTGCATTTCCAATCAAAATGTCACTGTTTAGGTGATATTGCACAAATTTGTCCAACACCTTGCTTGATTTATCTGAAGCTGCTGGTTTCCTTATTAATGTAGATGACCGATTCCTATTTCAAGTAGAAATTTTAAGATCTTTAACGTCGATATCTCCTTTTTCATAATGTAACAAGAAGTTGGAGGTGTTGTAATTTGTCCAAGACTATTAAATAATTTATAAAACTACGTCTGGGTCAATCAAGTCGGTTGCCAAGAAAATACTCGGTGAAACGTCAATGTTCAATGACATTTTGGTGACCAAGCACATGCCAGAAGGCTGGCGAAAGAACATCTTTTTACCCAAACTCATCAGTCATTCAATAAAGCTATGGGAGAGAGTGATCGATAGCAGAATCAGGAAGAGAGGTGGGGGGCGGTGAGAGGAGAGGCCGAGATCAATAAGGAGCAGTTTAGCTTCATGCCGAAGAAGAGGACGACATATGCTATCTTCGCTATGCGCATAACAGCAGAAAATCATCAGGAGGTGCAGAAAGAACTCCTTTGGGTATTTATTGACTTAGAAAAAGCCTACGATGGGTTACCGGAGCAGGAATTATGGTTGTCAATGAGAAAAAGAGGTATCACCGAAAAGTATGTGAAGTGCGTACAAGATATGTATGGTGTATGTGAGACAGTGGTGAAGTGCACGGCTGGAGAGACTGAGTCATTGAAATATAAAGTTGGATTACATCAAGGTTCAGCTTTGAGCCCTTTCCTATTTGCAGTGGTCATGCACATGCTCACGGATCCCATCAGGAGATCAAGCCCTGGTAACATGAAGTTTGCAGATGATGTTGTACTGATCAATGAAGCACAAGAAGAACTCGAGAATTGGAGGGAAGCCTTGACGAAAAGAGGGATGAAGGTCAGCCGGTCAAAAACAGCGCACACAAGTATCAACAAAGCGGATAATCTACCATCGATCACGATCACTGGTGAGGATGCCCAAGAAATGACAGAATTCAAGCACCTGGGGTCAACCATGGAAGATGACGGAGGAAGTGACAAAGAGGTAAAGAAAAGGATTAAGGCTGGTTGGGGGAGTTGGCAAAAGACAACTGTAATGATGTGCAACAACTGAAGGCCAGTGAGAGTAAAGGACCGACTATAGAGGACATTTGTGAGACCAGCAAAAATATACGGCATGGAAACAGTTTCTTTGACAACAGGACTCGAGAAACAGACGAACATAGCGGAAATGAGGATGATTGATGGTCCCTGAGTGTTCCCGGAGAGATACGTTGCATAACGACGGAATGAGGAAAAGGCTGGGAGTTGGAGACCTCTCTCAGAAGATAAGAGAATCGAGATTGAGGTGGTTAGGACAGGTGGAGAGAAGAGCAGAAGACTACGTCGGGAAGAGAGTGCTAAGGATGGATATACCAGGAAGGAGAAACACTGGAAGGCCAAAACAAGGATGGATGGATAACATCAAAGTTGATATGATAGAAAGGGGGCTTAGTTGCGAGGGCACCCAAGATAGCGCTGTATGGAGATCGAAAATTTGCTGTGGTGACCACTGATAACATAGAGCAGCCGAAAGAAGAAGATAAAACAAAGGAACACAGGTATAAATCTTTGTTCATTTCAATATGTCTTTCCATTAACAGTATTTGAGTGGAAATAAAATTTAAGGTTTCTTTATCTACAAGAAAACTAAATTCAGCCTTTTGAATTTCAGATCAGATTTTTTATCTGTTTCTTAGTAGGACTATTTTTAGAAATATTTTGGTCAGGTGACTCGACAAGCTGGTGATGCGATGGAATTTACAGTCATGTGTACCCGGACGTTTTTGTGGCATACTAAAGTTTGTTTTCTTCATGTCATTGTTAATTTTTCCTTGAGTACTATATTTAAATAAGTACTTTGGCCATTTGGTACGCCATCTTTTTCTTTCGAAAAGGTTGGCTTTTTTCCTCAGCTGTCATGGAAAACGTCTTCATTATACTTTGCCACCTTGTTAATATTTTTCTGTTTCCAATAGGACAGATTTACTTTTTGCTTTAATGTCACAATTTTGTGCAAGCGTTTCTTTTCGGTTTTATTTCTTCTACCTAGTCGTGCATATAGTTTTTGTTCTCAGGTGGAATGCTTCAACTTCATTTCATCGCTTCTCGTCCTTTTGGCTAAGATCAAATGTAGAGCTCTGGTCTCTCCTTGGACTCGGCTTTGGCTGTAGCGTCCAACCATGCAGAATAGGAGTCTCGAGATGCTTGAGCCTTGGCTGAAGACTAACTCAAGAAAAAGGGCCTTCCCACGGAGGGTTCTGGAGGGGCAATCCATATGTTTTCATTTTATGGTATCTTGGGTGCTTTCTGTAAACCTTTTTCTTGATCTGTTGCTTCCCCTCCGGTTTTTCATAATGGTATCTGTGAAAGACAAAAATGGACCCACTGTTTACCAGGGGTTCAATCAATGAAAGGCCCATTACATTCTTGTTTATTTATTTTTCTTTTACCTGGATATATTTGGTTTTAATATAAATATTAATTTTCATCTTCTTCCTTGTGTTTGTTTTACCTTTCTCCCTTCATTCTTTTCTTCTACAATTTCTGTTATCCTCCATTTTTTGTGTTCTTTATCGATTGTCACGGGGCTCTTCTCTCCCATGGAACTTACAATACTATCTTCCACGTTTTAGAACCTTTTATCTGCATTACTTATATTTTCCAGCATTACAAACTTGCTTTTAGGTCTGACGGCTGATTTTGATTAGCTCAGAATCTTTGCCTTGGAGCAGTGGTTGAAGCTTCGCCTTAGACTTGCCTTTCTTGCACTCTTTTGACCTTGACACTGATAGAATAAACTACAAGGATTTAATCATTGTCACAATCGGCAGCTGGAATAGCTTTGGTGTTCGAGAGAGAATTTCAAAATCTTTTCTGTAAAAAACATAGTCAGTCTGGTTTTCTCAGACCAACTTCTCCTCTGGTGGCTCTGTCGTAGGTGATAGGTAATGAGGTGATGTTTGCTGCACCGTTGGATGAGTCTCTTTCCTCTGTTGTTCTTTTCTTCTAATCGATTTAACTCTATCACTACCAACATTACTATTGGCGTGCCTCGTGTTGATTTTCATTTCTCGAGATATTCATCGATCAAGGGCCTTGTCAACAATAACTTCCTGAAATTTCTCAATTCTCTATCGTTATGTGGTGCTGTGGGGGCTTAGGTTTAAACAGCACATAAGCACATATAGGATAAGGTTTGCCTGCTTGTTACAATTAACTGATCTAATATAAGCTAATATGCTTTCGGAGGTTTTCGGTGTATTAATCACTTTCCCATTCCTGTTTTGTAGAAGTAGGCTTAACACCATAGCGTCCCACATCTTCCTCAACAACTGCCACGCCTATCTTCCAACTGTAAAAGTAGTGTGCCCAAGATCGTCTCCCCAGCTCCACACACGCGAACAATAATACTAGTGTTTAACGAAGTTTTTGAGACGTTTCAGCAGCTCACATTTATCTTCTTGGCAATGTTAAAAGATTTGGGATTTCTTAAAAATGCATGGTATCGTAATATCTAGATATGGAACCTTTACTTTATACTGCACACACCTAAAAAAATTCTTGACTACCAGTTTTTAAGTTCTTGAATTTGTTTATTTCGCTTTGCAGTTTAAATAGGCTCAAAGATCTTCACTTGTCATAGACTAAAAAAGTTTTTCTTACCTGGATGTTAAATGGGTCTACAAAAACCTCACAGAACTTAAAAATGATATCTCTAAGATATAGGCTCTTTGACCGTTTTTCAGTGTTGTTCCTTTTCTGCCTGCCAGAAAAAATTGGAGCTTTCTAAAACAACTTTTACTATTTTCTTTTAACATTTTTTTTCTTTCAATGTTTTTACTTTTAACATTTTCAACTACATCTTTTTTCTAAAGTAATTTTTAGAACATTATTTTGTTATTAAAACATACTTAAAAGAAGGGGAAAACTTACTACTCTTCGCGTTGTGAGCTAAAAACAGTATTGTCGCTAAACTGGGCGACTGGCGGTAAAAGGTGGCTTAAAAAATTACTCAAGAAAGAGAGATGTTTGTTTAATGGGGCCAAACCCCGATACAGCCTAACCGCTTGTTGTTATTTTTCAATTAAACCCCCCTTTTTCCTTGGCCAAAATGCTTACTGTGGTCAGTAGAATACACAACAATATAAGTCCCGGTCTATATTTTGTAGGTTTGAGGGAGCATGAAAGTACAGAAATGTTAATGAAGAACCTGTCTTCTCTCAGATTGAACCGCTTCAATGCTATATCGACTTACTCCGACAGTGGTTTCTGTACAAACTTTTCAATATTATTGAAATAGCAATATTTTGCAGACATGTAATAACTATAACTGTAAATTTCGACACAGAGCCCCCAGAAAACCACAATTACACGATAGAATTTTTAAAATCTAAAGTTACCGTGTTTAGCAAATATTAAATAGGTGGTGCCTTGTGACCAATTAAACTTAAGAATTTTGAAAGAAAAGCTTGAAATATTTTTGAAACAAGCCGAGAGCTAATTTTGATTGATTTGCCCAAATAAAGAAAAGAATGATTTTGCCATTTTGTATTTATCAGACGAGAAAGATCTGTAAATGGATTCTGTGATGGTTATGCAGTTGGGCCATCAGCAAAAAGTTTTAAGGTTTTTTAAAAGTAGCATTTAGTTTATTTGTTGTCATACCACAGACAACATAACACGCGGACAACATTGTAGGATTTAGTAAGGAAATGTAATCGAAAACCTGTTCATATTTAGTCACAACCGCTAAATGCTTTCCTTTTGTCAGAGCCTCCACGGATTCATAATTTGTCATATCTGATTAGACACATTAGTAAGTTTAAATGAATTGGCATAGAGGAGCGTGCAAAAACAGCAAGTGGTTGAAAGAATTGACCATACAAGATGATCTTGCAAACCTTATTGAGCAGTTTACGAGCCCTTTCGAGAAACCATTGAATCATTTAAAATATCTAATTCCAGTGTATTATTCAAAGACAATCTACATAACCAAAATTGATTGAATTCATTTACAGCTTTCTAAAGGTTACCACAAATAAAATAACACAAAACGGTAGATGAAACCATGTTAAAACCGGAAGTATGGGGCTCTAATAGTTGCAATATAACAAAGAGCAGTTTAATTTGAAATCAATATCATTGTCTGTGCCTTGGTTCCAAAAAAAAAAAAAATTTATTAATTTGCATGGCAACCCTTAAAAAGTCTCTTTCTAAAAATGGATGGTCAAATATTTTCATGTCGTATTCTTTGGCTTTCTTTGTTCTACTACATAAGGACTTTTCAGTGTTATTAACGCTCATCTCTAGTTTATTCTACTTAAAATAAAGGAATTTATTTCTAGAGATAACTGTTGGCAGTGCCTTTTCAAACTGAGTATCAAAGTACTACTGTGTGTACATATACATCTGTTTTCATAAAGTTAGAAATAAATGACAACGTTAATCATCCAGACAATTGCGCTGGTATCTTAAAGTAAAGGGAAACTGGCACAGACAAAACTGGTCTCACAGGTATACCAGCCTTATGTATCTTTGCCAATCCTTACAGGCGAGGTGGTTATACTTCCAATCGGTTTCAATTTGTTATATAAAGAATCTTTAATTTTATTCTGAATCTTGAGCTGTTTCGACAATGACAATACTCTTTCTTCTTCCTTCAGCACAGCATCTTTTTCATTCTTTTCGTTAAGGAAGAACATATCGAAACTGAGGTAAGCTTACAATGTCATTTATATCTCATTGTACGTTTCAACAGACAGTTTTTATTTGCGAATGAAGTTGTAAACAAAAACACAAGGATGTGACACTTCTATCGTAATTTAGCAATTGACATGTTTTTTTGCCTCAGACTGTTACTTGTGTAATAAACAATTCATCGCAATATAGATCCTATTGGAACTATTGCTAGTTCTTTCGACTGGTTTGTAAGGTACAGCAACAAGTTTTATATCGGTTCTATATTTTGACATACTGTAACTGCCAAAATTAATTAACATACTTAGATTGCATAGAACCTCTTCTCTCTCTGTCAGTCTTCCTCCGCCCTTGTCTGTCTCTGTCCATCTCTCTGTCTCTGCCTTCCATACAACTCCAACATTCACACACTCGCTTGCACGCTTTTTCCAAATCCTCTCAATAGGGCTTGTTAAAGCTTTTGGGGGACTTGTTGTTGCAGAGTGACAAAGCAAAGAAAAACTGTTGAATAATATTTGTAAAAGCACATTATCTTAATTGAAAAACGGGATGGAGATTNAGATAGAGAGAGAGAGAGAGAGGGGGGGAGAGAGAGAGAGAGAGAGAGAGAGAGAGAGAGAGAGAGAGAGAGAGAGAGAGAGAGAGAGAGATTGGGAGAGAGGGAGAGGGA
Source organism: Morbakka virulenta (assembly GCA_003991215.1). Classification (NCBI taxonomy): domain Eukaryota; kingdom Metazoa; phylum Cnidaria; class Cubozoa; order Carybdeida; family Carukiidae; genus Morbakka; species Morbakka virulenta. Next base: position 1,307,202 of record RDPX01000037.1, read on the forward strand.
GAGGGAGTCCGTTTTGTTTTTATTGAAAAATATTTGTCATATGTTTGTATAAAATAAGCTGTCCAACAAGCTCTTACATCTATAACCTGTCCAACTATTTGGAAGAAACTTTTTTAGCTCGTCTCTTACAAATCTTATGCCCAAAGCAAAGCCGAAAGCAACTTTAGTGCTTAAGTTACTTTTCTCCTTTTTACCTTTGTACTTTTAAATTTCTTAAGTTTATATTGGTCTCTCCAAATTCTCATTTTGAAAACATGAACAAACTCAGTAGTATCACGCTTGTGACGGAAAATTGAATTGGGTGAAGTATTTTCAAGGGCGTGATTGACATGACCAAATTTTAAAAGGAATCCGTGTTTAGTCACACACACATGCATGCCAATTTCTATACAGTAAAAATGGGGTCGGCTCTAGCCTACTTAAATAATAGTCTCCTAAACCCTTTCAAGTGTAACGTATTGACAATGGAAAAGTGCATACATATTTTATATCTGTTGGGGAATTCTCATTCTGTTATCGATACTCTCGAGAAGAAAGATAGGTCTTCTGTCATTTATGGCGCCAGACAGGCTATTGGTTTATATTCAAAAGAATCGATCTGTCAATACTACTGAAAAGAAAAGATGAAATATAAGTTAATAGTAATAGTTAAGGGAAAGATCAACTAAATTTGGGTGATTCCTCAGTTTAATATCGAATCACATTCTATAACAGTAGTAATGAAATGGGTTATGGAAGTTGATGGGTTGCAAATGTGCACAAATTCATCTTTCTTAATTTTGGGCAATTATTTACATTTATGAATATATGTTTTCAAATAGAAAATTTTGTCCTTAGTTTTCACCATTCCCCCCCCCTCCCACCCCCGGAGCTTACGCAGGTTTAGCTATATTTTCACAGTGATCATTTGAGTATACACTTGAATTTTCTCTGAGTTTTTATGGTTTAAACAGGTACAAACGTTTATCGAATTCTAAAATTTAGGTACAGGAATTTTGTCAGCTGGTGGTTCATTTAATTTGGAGAGAATTATAGGAGGAAAATTAGGGATCAAAACTAGAAGATATGAAGAAACACTATACTCATGACTTGCCCGTTTCCATAGCGAAAACTAAATCTGTTGCTAATCTTGAGACAAGGACAAAAAATTGTGCTTATTCCGCTCGAGGCAAAACATTGTGAATTGATACATCTCTCAATAAGTACACACAAAAGTTTATTTTTACCATGATGATAACAGTATATGAAAGTTTAAATTTAAATAAAGAGATAATTGGACCAGAGCAATTAATAGATAGTGTTACACTCAAGCAAAATTGAGTTCTTCCTAAGTAGAGTATATCTTTTTAACCAACCTATTTTACATTTTCATGTATTACTCCCTTTTAATTCCTTTACACAAAAGTATACAGGGTAATAAATAAAGTTTACAGATCTATCTCTACCCCAGTGAACAGTGACTAACAGAGGAGTCATTGAGCACTCAACAAATCACTTGATGGCACAAAGGTATACAGGGTAATAAATAAAGTTTACAGATCTATCTCTACCCCAGTGAACAGTGACTAACAGAGGAGTCATTGAGCACTCAACAAATCACTTGATGACGTCACCAACTAATCTTCAATGGCAAATTCAGATTTATAACATGCTGACCTAGAACATTAGAATCAGATGTGGGTAGACAATTACTCTGAAAAAATACATACAAATGCTCAGTCTAACACAATGCTATAAAACAGCTTCATTATTGCCCGAGCAGATAAATCTCGTATAAAGTACTTCTTTTAGTGCGTGCTTAACGGAGAAGTAATTACACGTAGCTGCATAATAGCGGATATGTGTAAGGAGTTCTAAAACTTACTCACAAGGTCTTCGTTGCAGCTCACTCTAAAATCGAAAATGTTCTTGCACAATAAAGTAGTCAGGGTCAAATTGAAGTTTTATGAAGGCTACAAAATATTATAGTATTAGATCATTGATTTACTTTCGTGTGTTTTTATCTGTGAGATTGGCTAGTGGTTTGTAAACAGCTCCTGTCTGAGTGTTCATGAACATCCGAACAACCCTGGAGTATGCAACTGTGTTTGCTACAACAAAAGTGGAAAACCTAACATGGTAATCTATCTGCAGCTTCACTGTTGAACTGTATGACCGAAAAATTGTGATCACTGCGGCTGGAACCCTCGACATTGCTCTTTCTCCTGCAGGGGCTTGCTAAAAAAGTCCTTCATTTCATGCTGGATTTTCCTTTCTCTGTTGCATAATGAAAAGGACATTGTAACGTTGATTGTCATGATATCCTTTTCAATCCATCGTAACTACTTCTAACTACTTCGTGGCTTTAAAAAGATCTTGTACATTTTGTCAACTATCTCTGTTTTATTCCTTCACGCATAGATAGATAGGGTCATAAATAAAGGTAACTTATGAAAAAATTCTGTCTATCATTGTATCAATCCATACAAATTTAAGTTCTACACAAGGGGACCTAACAAACATTGGAATCAAATGCAGGAACTCAATTACTTACAAAACTTGCAAAACTTCCATGTGAAGCCTAAACAGTTACTTTTACAGAATTCCCTCTATCTTGCAGATTCAACATAGAATTCGATGAATCATAGCTTTAAGAACAATAATTTTTCATAAATTATAAAAATTAAAATATTTAAAAAATATTTCAGTCTTCTAGCGATAAACATAGAAACAAGTTCAAAACTACTGAGTTTTTGTTGAGCCCTATTTTGCTTAAACGTTCACAGTTTTAACCCCCTTAAATCGAGTTATTAAAAAAAGTCCCAGTTACAGATTTTGGACTTACAAATAACTGCCAAAGCACTTTACTTATCCTGTATTGCAAAGACAGACTTTTCCAGAAAAAAAAACTTTACGAGGGATGCAAAATATATGAAAATTATGTACGTATCTTATAACAGATCAACTTTAATTTTTCCCTACTCTTTATATTCTTCGCTGATATTCATGATTTGAAATTGGCTTTTTCTAAATTTGAAAAGGTGTAAATAACCCTTTAATCATGATTTCACGTTGTTAATAAACTTTGTTTACCTACAGCTAGATTTTATTCCTCAACTCTGTCTTTCTTGATAAGGACTGTTGTAATATTTTAAGTATTGATAGCTCTAAAGTCTATTTAAGGCCAGGTTCTATGTTCGATTCCAAATTCAGCCGTTATAATTTCGTTGAAACCAATGAAATCAATGCTGCCTCAATGCTACGTTTTCTAATTAGTATTTAAAAAGGCTGGTAGACAAAAACTACTGAAAGACTAACCTGCAATGGGAAAAAAATTTCATCTCTTCCCACAAATCAGTTGGAAGGCATATATACTTTAAATGAGACTTTTTCAGTGAGGTGATGGTAAACTTTAAGATGCTGAGTAGCAGAGAAATGTAAACAGTAAAGGACGATAATTATTAGTAGTAAAAACAATTAGTCGGCCTTATTTCTGGAGATCTTTGCAAGACTTCGTTATCTGCAGGATTTTTCTCTTCTATACAATGTAAGGGATAAATTTTGTCTCTGCTACCTTTGACCACAACTTGTACCATATGACATTATTTCCTTTGTGGCGGGATTTATTGTAAGTCCCTGTTTTCGTTATCAACTGCACCGACAAGATTGTCATCTGCTGAGAGGAAGAAATTTCCTTTCACAGCAGCTTTTTACTAACCTCCTACCGGTAAGGTCATAAGAGTTGCTTTTGTACTTGAGTGTTGTACTTCAAACCGCAATCAATTACTCTTAAAGTACAAACAGCAGGACAAAGCATCCTTTGACCTTTCGTAAAATATGAAGAACAGTATTATGAATATCTCGGGTAGAAATGTTAAATTGCTTGTCAGATAACTTGTTCATTTACTATCAATTTATCAATCTTCATGCTATGACACAATAAAGTGCATGTCCATACGAAGCCAGTCATAGTCAAGCTGTTTAACCATTTTCAATTGGCAGAAATTGTGAATTGTGTTAGTCTATGTTGGAAAGGTAGGAAAGCACACTGGGGAAACATTCTTCTGCTCTAAGATAATCTCTATTGCTCATCACGATTTCTGAAAATCATTAGAAACAATAATCTACTGTGATGCTAGGTTACAGTTCTCCCAAGCTTATAGGATACTCAATTTATCCCAGTATTTAACACTGGGTAACTTTAAAATATAACAAGGGCGTTTGTGTGCTGTAGACATAATTACAAGCGAACAGGATAAACCTTATTCTCTCTACGATGTTCTGCACAGTCATTTGACTGTAACAATTTCTAAGAGAATTATCAGGAATTATAGCCAACCAACCTTGCTTAAAAAGAACCTAATTAAATATTGTTCATGAAAGATGTTCCAAACTTGAGTCATACAAGCATTCTATGACACCACTAAGAACTACAATTAAAGGCCTGAAAAACCAAAGAGATCTATTAAGAAACAAAGCTAATCCGTTTTTCCTTCTTCTGATTTTGATTGCAATTTAAAAATGTTTTGGTAGGATAAAAATACACATTTAACACTTATATTAAGGTACAATATATAGCCAAAACCGAACTTTTTTTTTAGTTTCATTGTCGCCCGTAGGGCCCACTTTGAATTGACTATATCAGTAAAGTCTCTCAAATATTTCTTGTTTTTGGTGGTTACCACCATTTTGTTTAACGAAGTAGCTGAACATGTCCTTTTCAACAGCTCTTGTCTTTGCTATTAAATAGAAAAATGAAAAATGAATAATGATAATAATGATAACATTCACAAGTTTAAAATTCCTTGCCATTTCCCCATCACAAAAATTATATATATATATATATATATATCATATATATATATATTTATTCAGTTATTGACATTACAACATACTGTTGCTCAGGTTATCGTCTTGTAGACACCCTCGGATGTTTAAAGGCACAACGATAAAGCCTATTTGTTAAGTACAATGTCTTTAAAGTTAGATGAAACCAGTTTTCGTGCAAAACCTGTTGATAATCCCAGTTCTGCTTTTTTTTCCCTCCAAAACAGGATATTTTTATTGAAGCGTTGACTTAAGAGCTTACCTAATCGATAATAGTTAAATTTGCTAGCAGCTTGGCATCGCAATTTCTCTCGATATATTTATACAGCTCAATAGAAAGAGAGTTTCTGTAATACTTCAATAAGTTGGTTATGATCTTAATAATCTCTCTTTCAAAGAACTTTCCATGCTGATAATTAGTTGATTCAGGCAATATTTACCTTAGATTGTCGCACACATATGCACAACACTGTTGTAGAGACAAGAGCCTTTTACTTGCATTGTAAATAAAAACAAAGGTTGCATATCTAGACTATAACTGGTTATGGTTAAATAGGGTTTAGGATGACATTATTACGATTACATTTGCTATGTAAAAATTTTGGTTTAACTGGTCAATGAACGGACTTAAAATTTGTTATTTAATCAAAAGCACAAAATTATTTCGGTTTCGCTTTTTCTACATGTAAATAAATCCGTAATTTCCTTATCAACATATTAGAGCTATATTACATTAGAGAGATTAAGCAGCCCAATTAAAGATCCTGTCCAAATAACTGATCCATTATATAAGTGTACTAATTTAAATGGAGTCGTGTATTCCAAGTACAACCTAAACAATGCCGATAGTTGCCTTATCTGTCGAATTATTCCAGAACTTTCACAGAACAGTGTTCAAGGAAAGGTATTAAAGTAGCTGTAAAATTTTTACCACTCGTTTATAATAAGCATTCATCAACAATTGCATTGTCTATCCAGAGCTGTTAACATGCATTGGTTCTATTCGCATATTTACCACTGATTCTCTTACAAAGACCTAATCCTGTGTTTTGGTATCCCGTTGGAATCTCGAAGATAACTTTATGGGTTTCAGCTCTAAAATTTCTGTGATACAGCCTCTAACCAAGTTTATTAATAAGACTTGGTTTTCCCTCAGTAACCACCCACACCTTTTGCTCTTTTAAGCATACCCTTTCTTATTTATAATCCCCACTTGTTATAACCCAGTCCCTTTCACAGGTTCGTTTGTGTTGTTCTCTTAAATGATTCAAATACCCACATCTGCATCTTCTCTAAAAGAGAACTCTTAGCTTAGTAACTTTCAATTGAGTTTTCAACATAGGATGATTAGACAGACTCTTTTTACGAACAATTCCTTTAATTGCTTGCACCCATCGTTCTTCAAATATTATGTGCTGTTGGAAGCTTAAGTAAACTTATAGTTCATGTATAGCATAGTTAATGTAATGTATTTTTTTATTTGCCGACAAATTAACTCTTTAAGAAAGTACAAATGAAAGGAAGGAGTTATTTAATGAATTGCCAATAATTTACAATAAAAATAGGATATTTTTTGTATTTATTGTATTTGATTTGATTTTTGTAGTAATACTTAATATATGAATACAGAGGAACCGTGGCATAATGGTTAGTGCAACTGCAAGGATTCCGGGTTTGAATCTCCGAGTGGATGACTTTGGAAGTTCACAAAAGAAAAAGCCATTGGTTGGGGTCGTGAAGGGCATGCGGCCCAAAAATTCCTCACTGCCAAATACAAGTCCCTACGAAGGACACCGTCTGAGCCCCAGTTATTGGAAAGATATGACGTTAAAATCAAGACAAAAAAATTAATATATAAATACGGATGTTGTATAAGTGATTTTGTAATATTAACTAATTGTGGAATTTTAGGATGTATTGTTCCTGAAGATAGACAAATCAGTGTATCATACTTCAATTGCATTTTCAAGATGAAAAAGTTACATCGACCAAGGAAATTGGACCTAGATCCAAAAAATGCTACTGCTCAAGATGATTACAGAAACTGAAAAGACAAATTCCAAAATCCGTTCCTCGCCGTACTTTAAACTCTATTGACTGCAGTTCAAAGAACAGTAATCAATTATGTAACAGGAAAAGAAAGGACAGTCTTTTTCTCCTCTGGCCGGCCTTTCGACAAATTTGTTCTGTTGAAATCTTATTTTAACTCAGTTCACTACAAGTTAATCAAGAATGCTGTTGACCACAACAGAGCTACGGAGATCCTGAAAGCCAAATTTAATTAACTACTTTTTAAGATTTTTGCACCGACCTGCTTAGCTACTGACAAACAAAAAGCAGGGAAAATATTGAATTCTTTAGTCGACCAACTTAGAAATTAAGCCTTGTAACAGTAAAACCATTTATACATACAAAAATCAAGATAATGAGGCTCGTAATGCCTTTTAACTTGTCTTCTGTTGAAAGATAGCAGACAGAGGTGGCTGGAAAAGCTTGCATGTTACCTAGCTATTGCAATATTTAAAGTCCAGACTTCAGACAGAGATTAGCTTCATTTGCAAGCTTACTGTACTTTTTCGCAATTGAGAGCTATAGCCTCAGACGACAAGCCTGAGGGTCATATTGTGAACAGTCACATTAGAGAAATCAGTCATATAGCGCCACAAAACTTATGCTTCTTCGGAGGTTACCCTTGGCATCTACGTGAAAAATTTCCAACAAAAGATGCTACTTCTTTTAATTGCAAAAAAGTATGAAACTTCAACATAGTTTATAATTCAAGCAAAGCACAAAGTTTAATGAAACATTTCAAGTATTTATCTGCTTTGTTACACCACTGTTCTGCAATTACGTTTTAGCAACTTATCGAATTCATAAGTCCACAGAAATACCGCTGTTAGTCAATGAAAGCAAATGCACCCTGTTAATTCGTACAGGTAGCTTAGATTTTTACGTCTGAATTTTGAAGGAAATTTGGTGTAAATATTGTTTTGGTACTTTCACAATAAAAGTTTAGATAAACGGAAACTGTTTATGAACTTTCAAAATACACGTTATTGAAAACCCATGCGCTCCTGGCCACAGTTTTCTTTGGTTGACAGAAGCTAAAATTTGAAATTTGTAGCTAGCCGCCATTGCAGATACGGCTCAAGAATTTGGACGATGATTGAAAACCAATTCAGACCAAATCTCCAAGGTGTACGAAACAAGGTAAAGATTCTTAACTGTGAGATGAAAAAGCTGTTAGAAGAAGATAGAATTGTGCCAATACAGTGTCCGTGGCAAACACCAGAGATAATGGTCTGCACAAAGGAAAAGTCACAAATGGTAGTTGATTGTGCACACATGATCAACGTTCCATTCTAATTTTTAATATCAGTACTATCATTGAAGAAAATTCACATTACAAATATTTCACTACCATTGGCATAAAAAAATGCATTTCACCAAGATCCTCTGACAAAGTTGAAAGCAATTATACTCCTTTTGAGGCGACTGGGAAACTATACGATTTCATGCTTGTGCATTTCAGAGTAATTGTTTTCCAAGAGTTTAAGGGACAGGTTATTTAAAAGAAAAGACTGAAATACACTTTTGTTTTTGTCAGTGGAGTAGGAATTTTTAAGGTAGACAAGAAAAGCATTAGACAAAAACGTTTAAAGCTTTTAAAATGCTGTGGAAAAGAACTTCTAAAAGTACTCAGTCATTATCAAGGAAGGTATAGATTGGCATCTTCAATCGTCAGTCAAAAAGCTTTGCTGTGTCAAATCCCAAAGACATTTTTTGGGGGTAATGGAATTTTTTGATCATCTTCAAAATTATTTCCATTTATTGAACAAATATTACCTTTTCATAATTGTTATAACTCTCTCTACTATGGAAATGATACCTTGTCATTTCTCTCGTAAACAATATTTTTCAACTAAAAAAACTAAATTTGGCAAATGGCTTTTCTCAATATCAAAGTGTCTTAATTTCTTCAATGAATTAAAAAATTAGTATCAGTATAAATTGATCCCCTCAAAGTTCCTGTCTGCTTAGAGATGCTTCTCTATCTTCAGACTGGCAAATCGGAAAAAATGAGTCAATGTGGCATTTCTAGATCACAAATGTAAATGAATATGGTATTTCTGTGCCCCAAATGTCAGATATAGACATTCGATGATTTTTACTATCAAGCCAAGAGGAAAAATAATTGACTGCCACCAACGTTCTTTACCAAGATACGAATGTTTTTCAATGAGAGAAGTAAGAGTTACTACTCTTTCAAGTACAAAGCAACTTACACCAGCGCTTCTTCGCAAAAGTTTCGAATAAATCGGATAATATGCTTTAGTTAAGGTAATATATTTGTTTTTTATTGAAATAAGCCGATACTCGGTCTGAAAACCTATTACCCCAACCTCCACAATGCAAGATACTAAATATTTTAAACTGAGGATCTAGTATTGTGTGTCATTAAAAACCACATGGATAGAGCTGAGGTTGAAAAGACCTGGGAACGAGTTTACTGAGAGTAGCCATCTTCACTTTATACAAGCAGGTATCACATTGTATTCCCTGTTAGAATTACTTTTGCTGATTGAAATTTTCAAAAGTGAAATGAGGAAAATGGTGCAGATAATCAGTGGAGTAGGAGGATGCAGTCAAAATACATACCAAAAAATGGACCAGAACATCTTGTTATGGATGATAATGGCAATAGATTGAACAACACTTTTGGGATTTTTAACGGCTTGGCGAATGTTGTGTTACTCCTGAGAATGGCCATCATATGAGACTAGCAGTTCAAGGGGGATGGGGTATCAGAAGAAACAAAGGATATTTGGTCAACTAATAGTTATTCAATTGGACAAACCTAAAATGCTCTTTGGGTATGAGTGAGATCTTAGTTAATTTTGATAGCTAGTGATAGGAAAGTATCTATCAGTTGTCAGTGCTTGCAATTGGTTATTGGAACTCAAAGCAGGTGTGCTATTTTTTTCAAGTTAATTTCTCCTTGATTTGATTTTGTATCAATAGTATTTCGTACATAATATGACAACAAGTACGTAGTTTTGATTTATTATTTTTCATATTTTATTAGACGCAGGCATACAACAAAGCAATCAAAGGTGTGATAAACAACTGCAACAGGAAAATATGCCATTGCATGTAATAAATAACATCCAAATTTTGAACTACCATATTTTTTATCTACGGAATATCATATATTATTTAAAATTCTTCAAGTATAAACAAAAGTGTTGGTTTATTTTTCGAAAGTCTTTTAAACCTATTTAAATATTTCATTTACTGGCTGTTGATGTAGAAGATTTTAGTAGAGGCATGCGTACTTATTATTTTTTGTGAAATAACAGTTAAGAATCCTCGTAATATTTTCCTTCAATGCTCTCATTTTATTCCTATCTCTTCTTATACTATACTCTCTATTCTTATTTGTTAGATTGCCGCCGATGGATAGAAGTAGGCTGATAATGGGTTTATATTGTTTCATTTATAATTCACTTCCGTTTACCACTGGAAGAGGATATTAGTCTAGACTACTTATCTTGCGCTTTTTTAATTACGCACTGTAACATTAATAATTTGTCTACTTTTGAAGAGCACTTTTTTAATACTTGGTTGTATTAATAAGCTATAACAAGTGCTGATTTTTTATGGTGAAGACCTTCAAAAGGGTACAAAGCCAAGGTGTTTATGGAGCTGTGAAGGAAAGACAGCAGTTAAGACAAAATGTAAAAGCTGACAGACTTAAAATATTTGTCATGTAGTGGATGAAAGCAATCAGAAGTCTAAGGATTTACCGATCTGCTATAAACTCAGCTAGCATCAGAAGGAAAGCTCCCCAAAACACTTTACATGATAATTAAGATAAAACTCAGACAAGACACATTCGTCGATGAGACAAATGTTAAAGAGAAGAAGTAAAACTTAGACCAGTCATTACAAACACATCTCTGAACTAGGTCAAGAACATCAAAAAAAGATAAGGCAGCAGTTATTTAGATGTGACAGCAGAACTGTATGCAAGGAAGAATGGTAAATTTATAGAAATAAAAAAACCTTCTCAGGTTACAAAATATCCTCTAGCGTAATAGAGAGCTAATTTTTCTAGATGTAGGCATGCTAACAGGTAAAATATTAGCCCCAAGGACAATCTGGATAAAACGACAGAGCAAACAAGGCCCTCGTTTATAACAGCACTTCATGTGTTGAAGAGGTTACCCTGTGTAAACATTGTCATTATTATTACGCATTCTTAGTGATGAGCATTCCTCAATAGAAATGGCAAGCTCACCAGGGTTAATATCAGAATGATAGTCTATAAGTGTTAATGCCGCATTTGAAAACTCCAGTCACTTACTTCCAATTTCTCTGACAGTTTGAAAATCATTTTGGTCCTAGCTGCTTATCACTGTAAGAAATGAAAACAAATGAGATAAATGACTAGTGCATGGAGAAAAGTCTTGCAACTATGATGATTAAGAACATAATTCGTGGAACTCCCATACGCTAAATTCGCTTTTTTCAGAAGGTAAAAGATGTCATGAGTGAAGTTCTGCTAAAGCGATAGATGCGTGTTAAGATATTCGAGTTAGTCTTCTTGCTGTAATTTAAAGACTCTCTTTGTTGGTGACTGCAGAGGATAGAATCAGACAACCTAGGGTTACCTGATGTACTAACTTGGTCTTGGTACTATTGGCTCTGTACCAAACTTACTATTTACCCTAAAGACAAATTCAAGGCAAAACAAAGGTCTTTAACCATGTGACAGGCAATTAAGCTGGTACTCAGCGTACTCCAGATCGACAGAAACAAAGACAAAAAAGCTTGACCACTGCTTGATCGACGACGGGTTGTCACCTCCATTGAGAGGTTGTCACCAATAACACATCAAGAATAATTGAAGCATAATCCACACTAGCAAGGAACCGTATTTAAAATCTATATGAATCAGGAAAGAATTGAACTTTTAACTATTGTTGGTGTTTTTTCATAAAGAAAGCAAGTGGTGGTAATAGAATTGCATCTGAATCAATGTGTTAGAGAAATGCACACAAAGCTAAGCGATACAGAAGTCAAACGCCTTAGCCAAATCAAAAAAATAGAAAAAGAGTAGTTGTTGCTCTTTCTGCTTTGCTTCAACCTTTTTTTCTCTAAGATTACATGAATATTGCTTTAATGCCAAAAACCATAATAAAATTTTTATTAAATACCCTTTAATTTTTCATAATATCTATCAAAGATCATGATCAGAACTTGTCCAATCTCTCAAAATTTGGAAATTTTTTTTATCATTAAACACGACCTTCTGTCTTTCCCGCAATGCTAGACTATCATATCAAATAGTTTTACAGAAGCTGCTGTCCTTTACTGGCAAGAAACCATGCCGACGAGAATTTAGAATAGCATTTTCATTCAAAGCTGGTTTTCTAACTTTTGTTTGTTTTATTGTATGCCATTCCTTTTTTAAAACTATGCTACCATTATGTTTTTTTGTGCTTTTTAGTAATAACGCTTTCTTAACTCTGTAAATATTCTTCAGACTCCCAATTCTTTTCTTTTGGATTGTTTTCATACAAGTCGAATTAACTGTTAGTGAACAAATTTTCGTCTCGTGAAAAACATATTCAATTATCAGAAATTGATAACAATAATAATTTTCATTATGATAATAATAAAAACAATACTCGTTAACTCGAATATCTGATAAGTAGAATATCTGACAACTCAAATTTTCATGCATTATAATATTTTATTGTTATTAATGAAATACAGGTCTTTAATCAAGATTGTGAGGTTTGCAGGACAGTATAGAACTTGTGAATCATATTTCGTTTAATCGGTTAAATTATATTGGTTGCATAAATAAAAGAAACACTATTCAAAAATCCTAATTTATTCTATAAAGTTTAATCTTTAATAAAAGTATTGTATGAGCTGACAGATATCGACATTATATGAAGTTGGTTTGTGAATACTTTCCTTAAAAAGATTATCCTATATAATACAATACTTTGATCCTAAAATTTATGCCGGAATTGATTTAAGAAAAGAAATGGTTTTTCTGGTCAAATGTTTACAATTTTTGTTTATGGAGAGATTATCTGGGTATTTAACTGTTTTTGTAACGTTTCCACCTTTCTAGCAAAGCTGATGAATCCTCACCGTCCATTAATAGTTAATTAAAAGAAAAAATAAAACATTCGAAATCCTCTATATTAATACCGTCTGCCTTCACATCACGTTTTACACCCATTGGTTTGGAGACAAGACAGCAAGATGTGATGCAACTAAAAATGGATTTACACTTGATCTAGTAACTTTTTGTTAACCGTCCAGCTGATATCTCTGATGTATATTTAACACAATCATTTATATTGCTATCTGAGGTAAATTATGTGGATACACAGTAAATAATTGTTGGGTAGGATATCTACTACAAAGCATGGCAAAATTTAGTATTAGTACGACATAAAGCATATTTCACAAAGTTAGACATTATTGGAAAGTAGGATATTTCATACTTTAAGGTCATCACATTGCACTAAAAGGCTTTTAGAATGTTTTGCAGACCAGGAAATAGTAAAAGGAAGCTAAACTCTGAATTAGATATCCAGTGGAAAAGAAAAAAGTCTGAATTAGATACCCAGTGTTAAAATTTATATGATTTTCTCACATGGCTGAAATCATCACATCACATGTCCGAACCAGTTCATTCTACGTTTCTTGATCATGTCCAAGATGGTATCTTTTGCTCCCAATAATCTTCTAATATCAACCAGCCTAACTCCATCACAGCGGGATTTTCCAACCATTGTTCTTAAATTGTTCTTAAATCATATAAAGAAGAATTCCCAGGCAAAAGAAAACGGGGAAGACCAAACAAGAAATGGTCAGACCAAATTCAATGTGATCTTGGCATCCCTCTACTTACAATTGAACGTAAAGCCAAAGACCGAGCAAAATGGAGTGAAGTTGTATCAAGGGAATGTGCGAGGACCCGATAACTAGGGTTATGCAACTAAAAAAAAAAAAAGAACTGTCCATACCCTTATGCCATCTCGTAAACCTAAGTCTTCAGCTCGGAGTTTTCCCTACTTTAGAAAAAATAGCAAAGGTTACGCCGATTTTTAAATCAGGAGAAAGTACGTTTTTCGATAACTACCGACCAATATCTGTACTGAACAGCATATCCAAAATAGTAGAAAAGGTCGTGTGTGAACAACTAACAACCTACCTTGAATCTCAAAATAGACTTTTCAAGCACCAATATGGCTTTCGAAAAAGTAAATGCACTCAGGATGCAGTTATATATGTCCACGATTATATCCGAAAAAACATGAACCAAAAAAACTGTACCGGAGCCATGTTTGTCGATTTACGAAAAGCCTTTGACACAGTCAGCCACGCTTGCTTACTCAGCAAACTTCCATCCTACGGCATAACTGATATCGAGCTAACTTGGTTTTCAGATTACCTCTTTAACAGAAAGCAGTATGTCAACTTCGAAAACACTACCTCCAAACTAAAACCAATTAACACAGGAGTGCCCCAAGGATCAATCCTGGGTCCACTCTTGTTTATTCTCCTAATAAACGATGCACATCAATGCCTTGAGAAATGCACAATGCTGATGTACGCTGATGATACAGTGCTTTTATACTCGAGTCCAAGCAGCAAAAGTGTAACAGAAACACTATCTCGCGATGGAGAGTCACTCTTCTTTTGGTTTAAGAAAAATGATTTGATTGTGAATTTAAAACCTGGAAAGACGGAGACAGTGCTGTTTGGGACCGCACAAAAACTTCGGACCCAACCATCGACAGAAGTCAGTATAAACGGTGAGAATATCAACAGTGTAAATCAGTACGAATACCTCGGAGTCACTTTTGACCAACATATGAGCTTTTCAGAACAACTGAGCAAAGTCTCAAAAAAATTATTACAACGAATAAACATGTTGAAAAGAGTCAGGGTAAACATCACTTCTGCAACGGCAAACATAATTTACAACTCAATGATTGCACCTATGATGTTATATTGTTCTCCTGTTTACCTCGGACTTGCCGGTGTTAACCAAAAATTCACAAACCTTGAAACCAAAGCATATAAAACTATAAAGACCAGGCTTCAAAATACAATCACAAACAAGATCAAACAAAGATCAGCAGTTGAAGTCTTCAAACACATACATCAGCTGAAGAAAAATGATGTAATCAAATTCGATATTTTCCAGCATAATATCTCCACACGTGGAAATGGAAATAGACTTATTATACCGAAATCGAAAAACGAAGCAGGAAGACGATCCTTCAATACGCAGGGAGCATTAGTTTTCAATTCATTACCCGAACATATGCGAAATGAACAATCTTTTATTATATTTAAACGTGTTGTAAAGAACTATAAATTTTAGACTACTTATCTCACTAGGATTTTGATTTATATTTTTATCCTTTTCTTTTAGACAGGCCCTTTATTGATAGCAGAATGTATTTTCTGAAAAAGTTAACATGTAAAAATATGTTTGATAATAATAATAATAATAATAATAATAAGTCAAGTTAAGTCAAGTCAAGTTAAAATTTCTCATTTTCCTGGATTTGTTTCAAACAATTTACTGTTCTTAACTCCTTTTCACTTTCTCATCATTTACGAAGAATAGTTACATAGCCTTGCTTTTGATTTATCAACTTGCCGATGGATTTTGTTACGCTTTAATTTATTAAGCCATCGCTTAAGGTTGCTCAATTAGACGGCATGGGTGGAATGTTCATACAGCTGATGCCAATTACTCTTCAATTAGGCCAGAGACAACAACTTGATCGTGTAACATCAAATCATTTTACAATGCAATATTAACAGTGACAAAGATCAACAAAGTATCGGTTTGTCTTGTTAATCACAAGACAATAGTATCGAAAAGTGTTTCGTCTCCATAAAGAACAAGTAAGAAAGCAAAAAAATCCTTAAAAGTTTGACAAAAGCTTGAGTATGGTCAGAAAAGGCAAGACTGAAACAGTTTCCTATTTAATAAGCTATTCGATTTTAATCCACACTTTAAGGGGGCAAAAGAGTTCTTTAAAATTTAGCTATCCATGTATTTCATTGGTGAAAAATGACTAACTGGCAGGTTAAAAAAATTCAAATTTCTTTTAAGGTAAGTATCTGGATATATTTGTTTAACGAAAGTGCATCAAAGAGCTAAAGAATAAGTATCCAGCATAAAGTTAAAAAAGTGAGTGATACTCGCCAGAAAATAATTGTCAGCGAGTTCCACGTAATTTTGAATGTCACATACGGCACAAGATTCAGGGCCCATGAAGAAGTGAAATATAACAAGAGGAAACTTTTGTCTACACCAAATGATATCAAGAATAAATTGGTTAAATATTTTTCTAAAACATAAACCGTCTGATCTTAGTTTTATAGTCGTTGATGAAAGCACCATAATAAACCTAATCTTGCCGACCCAAGTTCTTCTTTTCATTGTTATAGGCTTTGTCTTGATACTTTGATCCGACGAAAGGAAGGCCTATGGTCACTTTTTATCCAATCTTTTTTTTGGCCTGTGTAAAAGACACACCATGAAATGATATAAAAATACCAAAAAATATAATGATCTTTGTTGTATTAATTTCAGTACATAAATGAGATCAGTTAGTCAATGCATTTCTGCTTGTCATAATTTTACCTATCATTTAGGATATAGAGCTGGTGCCTGTTTGATGTGTAATGCCAATATATGCCATCGGGCTATATTGTTGGTTTGACCAAATGTTAACACGTCTTAGCATTCCCTTTTAGCACTAGGTAAATAAGAGCTACGAGATTAAAGCCTTTAAAAGTGTCAATTTGTGAGCTAAGGCAAAGTTAGAGATAGCAAAAGGAAGAGCAATGATTCTAACAACTTTCAAAATATTCTTTCCTTCTAGCAAATTTTAATAATAGTAGTTTAATAGAAAAGTGAAAATTATGTTTACATTAAAGAGGATTCAAAGCACTGGCTATGGCTATCATAACCACATTCACTAGCTATGGCTATCATAGCCATATTCACTGGCTCTGGCTATCATAACCACATTCTCCACCACCTGAACTATCAGCGCTTATTATTCAAGAGATCAATTTTGCAACGATACCTTCCATTTTCACAATAAAAGTAGTTTTTTATTCTTTTCAGCTTTAATGGATTACCTCTATCAAAGACAGATTTTATTACTTTTAAGGTACATTGTATTCCACTGAAAATAGTAAAATACTTGGGATTAATTTCTTTTTCAAAGGATACACTTCCTAATAGAACATTACAAAGTGTTGTTTGATAACGTAAACCATAAAATTTCTTCAAATATTTTGAAATCAATGAGTTTTCAATAAATATTTTTCAACGTAATAAAAGTATATATTAATATATAAGTATATATTGTTATATAAGTCTATTGTATGACTAATAACAAGGAAAAATGAGATTTTTATTATTGAGTTTAAACAACTTTCTTTACAAAGTATGTATAGGATTAGTAGGATATTTTTTGAAGAACATCATATGTAAATCCAAACAAAAGTTACATTGCACCAAACTGTTTTCCATCCAGGGACATTGGTTTTCCTTGCCATTTTGCCTTACAGACTGAGCTATCTAAGCTAAATCATAACCAGATCAATGCATGTAACTTATTCCACCTCTGTGTATCTTTTCTTTCGTTAAGGTCTCTATTGACAATAAATTCATACAGTACCAGGGGAACACATCCTTGTGTTCCACCCGTTTGTCCGATATGCTCAACACAAAAATAATTTAAAATTTGTTTAGACAATATTAAATATTCTCAGTACAGTTGTTTATGTTGAAAAGTTGTGTTTAGTCTTAACAGCTACCCTCCTTAATCTACCTACCCTCTGCACACGCAGGCTACTGATAATCTTTTAGCCGCTGAAGCCACTTTTAGTAACGGTAAGATATAATACAAGGGACGAAAGGGAGAGGAAGACCAAGAATCAAGTTTTTGAAGACCATAGCCGCAGTGACCAACACTACTGAGAAACAGCTGTTGAGGAGAACGAGGGACAGGAAGCTGTGGAGAAACATGATCGCCAATGTTCTGGAAGGACACGGCACCTAAAGAAGAAGATATAGTAGTAGTTCCGTATGGCTTTGTTGTTTATATTTCCACTCCAGTTCTTTTGAGCCATTTAAAGTAATCCTGATTGCAGGAATGTATTGTTGTGTATCCGCCAGGGATCTTTGTCATTGGACAGGTTAGGACCAGGTGTTCTGTGTCCTGAGGGGCAATTTGACATTTGGAACAAGTAGCAGACTCTCGCAGGCCCCATTTGTGCAGATTGGCAGCGGTTCTGCCATGGCCTGATCTCAGCCTGTTGGCCGTGGTCCACTGTCTTCTATTGGCGGTCTTGAAACCTGGTTGCAGGCGTGTAGGTTCTTCTATAAAGCCTCCCCCTCTTGGGATGTTCTTTTTCCAGTATTCTGCCCACGCCCTATCTATGTTGAAAACTCTGCTGGATATCTTGTAGAAAGGGCGGCGTGAAGAAGATATAAGCCTGAATCTAATGTACTCTACTAGTAAAGTTTTAAATGAAATCAATTACACTATCTAAATAACTATTTAATTCTCCTATCTAGTATCAGATCAAATGTGTTACGAGAGACGATACTGTTCCTAAGGAAACCAAAGTTTTGTAAGTAACAGTTCGCTTTGACAGCTTTTGTCACCTCTTCTCAAGTTGCTCTAAGATAATCTGAACAAAGATAAGCCGACACGATTTCCTGTGAAGCAAAACCGTTAAACTTGAAGGAACAGATGAGCATGTTTCTGCTGTTCTTTTTTCACTGACGAAAGGTTGTTGACGTCATCAACGGAGAAACACAGCGATGGTTACATCTGGTCATTAAGACTAACAAGCAAACACAAGGAACAAAGAAGAACATGAGGTGACCCCCTATGACACCTTGCGTAAAACAAAACAAAATAAGATTATTTGGCTCATTTCCTTTCACAAAATTAATCCCGAACTTTTGATGTCTTGAGACGTCTCCAGCATACCAGGCAATGCACTATATCTTTGGAAGAAATAAACACTTCATTATAGGGTTATACCCTTTTCAAAAAGTAAAAAAAGATTTGCATTTTTAAGAGAGCTATCTTAGGAAAATATTTTTTTGTGAGTCAAGAATTAATAAAAAGTATCGATACAACAAAGTCCTATAGCAAGGACAAGAAACCCCTACCAGTNGCAGGAATGTATTGTTGTGTATCCGCCAGGGATCTTTGTCATTGGACAGGTTAGGACCAGGTGTTCTGTGTCCTGAGGGGCAATTTGACATTTGGAACAAGTAGCAGACTCTCGCAGGCCCCATTTGTGCAGATTGGCAGCGGTTCTGCCATGGCCTGATCTCAGCCTGTTGGCCGTGGTCCACTGTCTTCTATTGGCGGTCTTGAAACCTGGTTGCAGGCGTGTAGGTTCTTCTATAAAGCCTCCCCCTCTTGGGATGTTCTTTTTCCAGTATTCTGTCCACGCCCTATCTATGTTGAAAACTCTGCTGGATATCTTGTAGAAAGGGCGGCGTGAAGAAGATATAAGCCTGAATCTAATGTACTCTACTAGTAAAGTTTTAAATGAAATCAATTACACTATCTAAATAACTATTTAATTCTCCTATCTAGTATCAGATCAAATGTGTTACGAGAGACGATACTGTTCCTAAGGAAACCAAAGTTTTGTAAGTAACAGTTCGCTTTGACAGCTTTTGTCACCTCTTCTCAAGTTGCTCTAAGATAATCTGAACAAAGATAAGCCGACACGATTTCCTGTGAAGCAAAACCGTTAAACTTGAAGGAACAGATGAGCATGTTTCTGCTGTTCTTTTTTCACTGACGAAAGGTTGTTGACGTCATCAACGGAGAAACACAGCGATGGTTACATCTGGTCATTAAGACTAACAAGCAAACACAAGGAACAAAGAAGAACATGAGGTGACCCCCTATGACACCTTGCGTAAAACAAAACAAAATAAGATTATTTGGCTCATTTCCTTTCACAAAATTAATCCCGAACTTTTGATGTCTTGAGACGTCTCCAGCATACCAGGCAATGCACTATATCTTTGGAAGAAATAAACACTTCATTATAGGGTTATACCCTTTTCAAAAAGTAAAAAAAGATTTGCATTTTTAAGAGAGCTATCTTAGGAAAATATTTTTTTGTGAGTCAAGAATTAATAAAAAGTATCGATACAACAAAGTCCTATAGCAAGGACAAGAAACCCCTACCAGTTTACAGATAATCTCACATACCTTCCAATAAAAATCAAAACGGTTATCTCAATGATTGCTCTCTAGTTTCAAACATAACCATTTGGGGCTTTGATTGCCACTCCAACTGTTGCCAAAAATCAGTGACAAAAGTAAGAATTGTCTGAACAAGAAGAAAGTAAACTAAGAGAGACAATGAGCGCAATTAAAAACACCAAAGTGGAAGTAAGATTTTGAGAATTTAATTAAAAGATTAGAATAGGAAGGCACAGGAAAAATGACCGTTCTCCTTATATATACACATAATATATATATAATATGTATATATATATATATATATACAAATTAATCTACAAATATATTTACATATAAGGGTCTTTTGGAGGAAAAATTTACAAAAAACTGTAGACGTACCAACGAAAATGATAGTGGATTGTGAGGAAAACAGGTCTATTGCATTAGTAGGGTATGGATCAAAATCATGTGTAAAACACTGACGTCGAGTTAAAGCAAAGCAGCTGAATAATTAGGGAAGCCACAATTGAACTTTATGAGAGAACGAGTTACATGAGTGTAAAGAGGTGAGTACCGCATTTAACTTTGTATATATTTAATCCACGATTTAGCCTAGAGAAGAAAAAATGTGGCACATGTATAGTACTCCGAAGAGCACAAAAAAAATTTTTTTAATTCATTGATCAAGAATAAGATTGTTTAGATTGTCCATTTGTAAGCATGCGCATCGTACGTATTGTGGAAGTTACGATTCACCATTTCGCTAACATAAAATAAAGGCAATTTTTGTAATCCTTTTGGCATGTTTGACGTCGTTTTTCTGTTGTTAAATGTGGAGGCACTGGTGATGGTGCAGATACAGATGCAGGTGCAGGTGCAGGTGCAAGCGGCATATCATTGATGCTCTACCAATGATGCCTTATCAAGATTGCAAAGTTTGGTTATCCTCTTCAAAAATTTTCACATCTTTGGCATCCAGCTTATGGCTCTTTTGATTCTTTTTTACAGTTACCTGATATCCTGTTACCTCAACTACTACAAAGGTTTGGAGATCATATGGTGATCTGGAATTAGTTAAGTGCTGTTCAAGCAGAACTTGTCGGATATATTTATTTTGTGTGTCGTCACGTATGACTTGCTACCTTTTGCCATTTTCTGCTTTTTCTTCTTAGTTTTATCTCTTTTACGAGACTAACAAATACCTTCTAAATTGCTTGATGCGAGTAATTGTGGGGAGCCTGTGCGAAATACCCACTCAGAAAGGTACGTATTTGAAGGTACGTATCTAATTGCTGGATGTGGTGTTCCTCTTTATTGTTTGATTAGTTTATTTAGCTCGGCTGTGGGATTGTTTCCTTAATGATTGCAATATGCCAAGGCTTTTTGCAGATGTTCATAAATGGCTTTTTTGCTAATCCATGGACCTCTAGGTATTCAACACTGTGTACAGATTGACGGTAGTGGAAAGAAACGTTTCGAAATGCAGGTTGCTTGGGTTCAAATTCTGAATTGTCTTTAGGGTAGATGTCTAGTATCTCCATGCAACCGATCCTTGCATTGTTGAAAAGAAGACCTTGAGGTAGGTTTAGAAGCTCTTTCAATTTTTCTTTTATTGTGGGGTCGTGTTTTACTTCGGCTGAATAAGCGTTTCATTATATTTTCAAATTTTCTAGTATAACTTGAGATATCAAGTTGATGTTAATCTCTGTGGTTGTTTTCTTTCCTTTTTGATTGAACAAGATGAAGCTCTGTTGTTCAGCATCTCTTTCTCAACAAGGGCTCCAGCTGATAACCAACCCACAACCAATACCTTGGTTCCCAATTACATTTCTGATGGCAATCTCTAGCACACAAACAACATTCAAATTGTCTGAAGCATCCCAACCTTTGAGTTTGGGATCGGAATATTGAAGTGCATCTCTTGTTGATCTGTAATCATCTGGGCTGTTGATGGTATGTTTGGTGCCACTGCCTATAAAAAGGCCTAAGCTACTTTTCACCGATCTTGGCATTCACCCATTTGTTTGAAGCGGTAGGGATTTTCTTCAGGATAATGATGTGTCTGGCTTTCCTTGACTTCTGTTTCATGTTGCAGTTCACTGTTTACACATTTTACTGGATATGTTTTTTTCAAGCTTGGGACTTACCAATTTTGTTCTTTCCACCACATTCAAAACTGCTTATGCTATTTAGTAGACCTCTCTCAGATAGTTGGAGTAAGTTGCAGCATTTAAATGTAGGCTTGTACGATTTGCTTCGGTAACTGTACTTTCCAGCTTTTGTAGTAACTCGATTGTAGCGTCTGTTTCTTCGGTGTTTATAGTTGCATTTTTCTGAAAACCGGATATACAATTGTTGGAGCTTTTCAAGTGACTTGCATCTAATTTCCCTATTTTAATACCAAACCCCATCATGTGAGTTTTTCCAGGCCCTGATCTTCAGACAGTACTTTGTAATTCAGCACGGTGTTATTCATGTCAAATATGGCCGAATCTGTGATGGTTCTTGACTATGTTGAGTACTTTTGACTTCTTTTCCAAGTCTCTCATGAAGTCAACCCAATACCTGGAGCCCGGTTGAGCTTTAAGAAGTTGATATGTGGTCTTGGTTTAATTTACCATATTTGAAATGTGTTTTTGTAAGTTTTCTGTCAGTTGACTGTATGTGAATGTTACTGGGGCTTCGTCATTGTTTGTTTCTTCTGGTAAGACGTTAAGAGGGAATTCCTCAAGCTTGATAAGTTTAGAATGTTCTTATGCAATCAAAATTTTGCAAAATTATCTTCTTTTTATCGTTGATAAAGTCTCTATGATCAATTCTACTCTCCAGATCTTCCAGCCATTCATCAAACAGTTAGCTTGCTCATTTTATCTGAGCTTAAGAAGCATTGTCCTGTTGGCCCGAGAGCTGCTAGGCCGTTCTTGATACTTGTTGGATCAGAAGTTGCCACCATTGTAACTACTGCTGCATTTTTTGTAGTTGTTGCTGAAAAGGATCGACATTGTTTATCCCTTAGGATAGCCATTTTCTTTCCGGCACAGAAAAAAAGATAAGTTTACACCTGGCTTATATGGGTAACAACCAGTGTAATGGGTCGCTTTGATGAGTCTTCATCTTAGATTCAGGTTACTTATTTTCAGTATTACTAATGAAGCAGTGGCTTCCTGATACAATGAAAGTATGGGATGAATAAGTACTGTAAAGGTCTCAACTGACTGGCCGGGGCACACATGGTTTGATGCTAGCGTAGGTGTGAATAAATTCTCTTGATTTGGCTCTTGTGATGTTTGTGTCACCAGTTGCTATCAACAAATACCTCTACATTAAAGGAAACTTTCTCACTTGATCTATCAGAGAGACATCTGTATTGAGATAAACGTGGTGAGACACTAGTCTCCAGGAAAACTCCTGTGAATCTTCAATTTAATAGTAGTATCTGTAATGCACCAGTCTCAACCTCAAAGTATAGTCTTTTTGAGTATCAGAATGTTCATTGAGCCAATACTCAAATCCCTTCTTGGCCAGTGTGAGTAATGGGTCGAGTGTCACGTTTATCTAAGCATATTTTATACCTACGGTCTAGTCTAGAAAAGTAGAAAATTAAGTTACAATGAAGTGGTACATAGGGTTGATAAGAATAATTAGGGAATAAAAAGCTGGGAGAAAATAAAAATAAAAATTTCTATGTTTTATTTATTCAGTAGAATCAACTAGGTAGACATAATGAAAATGTTGAACGAAATTTCAGTACTCTAAAGAGAGTCCATCATTTGAGATTGTACTTAATTGAGAAGAAAAGAGTTAGGTAAGGTGGTGAAAAGTCCCAACCTTGCTTAATGGAAAGAAATATAAGAGAAGATTGATAATTTTTGTCTGCAATGTTTTCAATGTACAAGTAAATAGAAAATAAATAACAAAATAACAACAAAAGAATATTCGTTATCCCACAAAAGTGTTGCAGTTAATAGGTTTTCATCCCGTACTTTTTCATGGTCTGAAAAACTTCCTTACATTCATAATCCACTAAGGACAGAACTGTTTTTCATAGTTGTTTAAGCATTAAACTACCAGCAGGATTAAATTAATTTTACTTTCTATTTTCGATTACAAACCTCTAAAATTTGGCAAATACACTCATTTGTTGATAACTGAAACTGACAACTATCTTTTCTCAACGAAAGGCAAAATGTATCCTGGATATATTAAACTGCTGTGTCAGCATTTAGTTTTGTATCTTTTAAAAACAACCTAATCTGAAAAATAAGGGTGAAAATATTTGGTGGTGCCGAAGGATTTCAAATCTGTATGCAACCCTGTCAGTAGCATTATGTTTTGTTAAGCGTAGTTTCGAAAATAAAAGAATGTACGTAATTTTCTTTTACCTTTTCTACACAGAGTGCCAAATTTTATGCAAGAATATATATAATAATAATAAGTCCTCATTTGGCCACAAGATCATATTGTTTACCTAAAATAGCTGAATATCAACAGCCATTTTTTACCAAAATCCTTATCAAAGTTTTGGTCATAATCATGATCCTTTTACTAATCGTCTTATGTATGATTTGGCTTAGGCTTTTGAACTGACCAATTTTGTATTTATTAATTAAAGTTTGTTTTAATTAATTAATTAAACTGTATTTATTACATGCTCTAGTTTACTTTCCTGTCATGTGAATTAAAAATCGCGCAGTTTCTGTAGTATAAAGCCTATCACCAATCAAGTGTGGCAAACTTATACATGCTGATATACATACATACAAACATACATTACATACATTACCTATATTACCTACATCACCTACAGTACCTACAGTACCTACATTACCTACATTACCTACATTACCTACATTACCTACATTACCTACATTACCTACATTACCTACATTACCTACATTACCTACATTACCTACATTACCTACATTACCTACATTACATACATTACATACGTTACCTACGTTACATACCTTACATACCTTACATACCTTACATACGTTACATACCTTCCCTACATTACATACGTTACATAC
>RDPX01000037.1:1333080-1353956 GCA_003991215.1 Morbakka virulenta
CATACATTACATACATTACATACATTACATACATTACATACATTCCATACATTACATACATTACATACATTACATACATTACATACATTACATACATTACATACATTACATACATTACATACATTACATACATTTCATATATTACATACATTACATACATTACATACATACATACATACATACATACATACATACATACATACATACATACACACATACATATGTCCGTCCCTATATCCATTATTTTTCGCCATCCTTGCTAGAATTTCTCGGTACGTACCAAAATTTCCTGATTCACTTTCCTATTCATAGTCAATTTCAACGTTTTTATTATTTTTGTTTCATGAATAATCTCTCTCCTACTCCTCCCCTGTACTTGGGATTTCTTTGTACATAGAATTAACATTCTTTACAAAAGAACACTATGTTATACAAAATATATTATTTTTTACAAACAACTGTAATATTCTGAGCTCTAAACCTATTTTCGTAAAAAGGAAAAAATGTATTAATAAATTTTTTCTTCTGTTCTTGTGTAAGAAATTGGATTAGAAAAATACACCCAATCAAAAATGAAAGGAAAAAAATACCACCTTTCAAAATGTTTCTGAAAACTGTTCTATGTTCTCTTGTGTCTCATTAAATCTAAACTATCATGGAAAGCAGTACTGATCCTAAGATTATAAGGGTTTATTTAAAACAGTTTGCTGTGGCAGTTTTTCCATCTCCTGTAAGTTTACAATAATCAACCTTCTGTAAGATAAGCTGGTCAAAGGAAAGCCGACTCTGTTCCCTGTGACCCAAAGCTTTTACAGAAAAGGAGGAACAGATTAGCAAATTTCTACTGTTTGTTGTCAATCATCACAGGTTTTCAATATCCAAAACGTTGTGGTTTCAATTACGAAAAAAGCCATAGTTTCTATATTAAGTTGTTTTCTTTAGGTTTATCCATTTCAGAAAATTTTGTCATTGGTGAGGTCCTTTTAGTACAAATTTCGTTTGTGATAATTTGATAATGGTACTAATTGAAACAAAAAAATAAAAAGATATCCAAAATGTACTTTTCACTTGATAAACTCTTACAATTTTTTTCTTAAAAAGAAATCTAATGAAGTATACATAGACTTCTGGTGTACATAAATAACAGTTACTGCTGTTGAGGATTTTTAATCGTTGGGTTGAAAAGTTAACTGTATATAATAAGGTAATTTGTTTGAAATCATGACTCGGAAAAATAGCAAAATACATGAAAGCATGAAAATCCATTTCATTGCATATAAAAAGCCTATTAAAAGGTCGCCAAAATTGAGAAGTTTAGATGTAACGAATGCTTTAAAAAATCTAAATTTCTATACTAAAGCCATTTGCAGCGCCGGTTAAAATTAGTATAAAATTGTAAATGGTTATATTTTCGTGTGAAACTGCATTCTTCCTTTTTTGAGCTGTAAACTTTTCTTTCCATTTTGCATTCATATTATGGATGAAATAAATGAATGAAATGAATTTGGAATGTATTGACATTATTGCAAGAACATTTAAATTGTTATGGCTTATCATTTGATATATTCTAGCGCTATAAGAGGGACTAATCCTTCTCACGGATTCTAGACAGAACTAGAAACCATGTTACCTGATATGGATTTGGCTGACGATATTGTTGTACTTGGTCCAGATGAGACAACAAATGAAGACCACTTAATAGAGATTGAAAAAGCTGGCCAAAAGGTAGCCTTAAACATCAACAGAGAGAAAGCCAAGATATTTCTTGTTTGTTATAAACTAAGTAACCCTGTTCCACTTAAACTTGGAAACCCTGTGAAATGTCTTTGAGACCACTGATAACATTTGTTCCCTGTGTTGTCCAAGACGTCACATGGAAAAGTAATCTGTTTCATGACTCTGAAATCCTGTTTCCTTTCCAGCTCTGGAATTTGCAAACAAAGGAACCCTGTTCTAACCAAGGCAAACTTTTGTAATCCATTATATTTTGCTAAAGAAAAGAACCCTGTCGTGTCCATGGCAATTTATTGTACCGTGTTGTAGTTTTAAAAGAAAGGAAACCTGTTGTGTTCATAGTAATCTATTGAAATTTATTGTTCTTACTTGTGACAAAGGAATCCTCTTGGAGCCTCCAAGAATTAGCACACGAAAAGAATGTTTAGATTAAAAATGTCGATTTTTCAAAACTTCAAGAAGTCTTGTTTTCAACGAGCAAATCAGGATAAAGAAATAGAATGTTTAGTTTTTGAACTTCCTGACCGAAAATGATATAAACCAAGCTAACCTTGTAGTACTCAACTTTCTAATTAGGGCTGCCAAACTGTAGTTATAAAGTAAAACGACCTTTCTGCTCCATTTTCTCACCCTATGTTTGTTCCTATGTATTTGTACATGCAATTATTTTTCTTTCTTTTTGTCTGACTATTTTTTATCCAATTTTACTTCTGGACATTTATATTGATATCTTCATTTGAGTGTATATGTCTCTATCGTTAGGTCTTGTTTACTGTGATGACACTAGCTCAATAAAAACATTTCTTTTTATATATAAAAACAGTTTGAATTCTGCAGGTGGATTGTGATCATATTATAAGATAAGCAATTGGATGGTAGGGACAAAGTTTTCTTGTTGTTTCCTGAGTGTTGGAGCCAATTTCCAGTTTTTGAATTCCGCGCATAGTTTCGTAAAGCATGTGCTTTCGGAACTCAACGCGAGGCTGACAGCATATTTTTGCGGAAAATTTCCTGGTGCGCTCTTGCAATGTTGAAAATGTATCCTGTACTGAATTATGAACACATTCACTTAACTCATTCAATTAGACTTCACTTTAATCAGTTTTATTTATTTCATATAATTAGGAAAAACCGAGATATTTTTAATGGTTTTGTCTTTTTTGACATAGCATAAAATCAAAACTGACCGTGACTCAGGATACGTCAGTTATGTCGTCATGTTGCAAAGAAACAAAATGCAATTCATGTATTTCAACATGAATATTCTTTCTATAATTTTCAAACATAAAGTCAAGAAGTTTATTTCGAGTGATACCGCTATTTTCTTTAAAAACTGTTGAGTCTCCGGGCAATCAAGCTGGAATAGTTACTCCAATTTTCATCCGCCATTTCACCCGCCACTTTTTCCAGTGAAAGGGATAACAGAGAAAATAGTACTTTTCACAAACTTACTGCTAACCAATTCCCAAACCGTTAACAACTTTATCGTATGGGGGCTTCCGTCCACTAATGTACATCCAGTTTCTCCTTTTCAATTTTTTCTTAACAGAGAGCTCAGCAAAATGATTTTTCAAGAGATAATCAGCTTAATTCAAAGTTTGGATAAGCCCAGCTACAACCTAGCGCTAGGGGCTTTTACCCCAAGAAGAAGTAAATATCTTAGTGAAATATCCAAATTACAAAAGTCTGTGAAATACCTCAGTGTACGTAAAATACAATGCTTGTGTCCAATCAGACAATCGCACGTTTTCTTGACAGGATGTTAAAAAACAGCAAGGGAATTCAATTTTTGGTTGCTTTCACGCAACAATCATTCATTTAAAGAAATTGATACAAAGAAATTAATTATGGGACTGGGGCCAACTAGCCTAATCAAACGAGACACAACTATAAACAACTGTAATAAACAGTGGATGGTCTATTAGCAAACAAGGCACTTAATGTAACGCAGAGTTAGTAAAATCGAGATAAATAAACAAACTACATACGCGTTACTACCATTTACTCAAGGAAAGCAAAAATGGATCCAGAAAGCTCATGGAAGTTAGCACAATTTTAATAAGCATCTGTGATGGCATAGTTAGTGATCATCTGGATTTAATATTAATATGTCCTCAGTTAGTACTTTAGCTGAAGAAAAAAAAGTTGTTAAAGATATTCTTTTCCATTGTGACTTTTTTGAGCTACCAAGAGGGGGACTTCTATGCCCTGTGAGCATTGTAAAACAAGTCGCTGAATGAGTCAAGTTGACACTGCATGGAGCAAAGACAATGGAAGACACTGGTATAAAGTAAGTAGGGCATTTTCTTCTTCTAATGTATACTTATGCCGCTGAACACACCAAGTATAAACAAATCTTTGCAGGCTTCATTTTCCCTCGAAATCAACCAAGGCTTCAATAGTTATCTTTCCGAAATACGAAATTGCAGTTGAATATGTGAATTAGTCTGTTATTTTTGTGAGAATTCTTTTGACTTTAAATGCAAATGAATATATATATTCTATAAAAAAAATTGTGGTGAGATGTTGCTACGTGTCAGTTTCATGTAAGTAAATGTTTTTGAACGCTTGTTCATGATGGTTTGGACTGTTTGAATGGATATGGTCGAACTTATTTTAGTTTCTTTAAAGGAAATCAGTTTCATCTCATTCATTTTTTAATGTCTTAATGTCTTTACCATCTTTATTATCAATATTTTATAATTACTTATGTTATTATCCTAATCATTTTGAATTAAAATTACTCTTATCTTTGTTTATATTTGTTTCTATCTTGTTACTTTATCTTGGTTATCTTCAGGAAAAAATAATATATTTCCTTGCTGGCATTCAATCATTTGCAGATTTGCTTTATATTTCCATTTTTCAGTATGTTGCACAGAGAGAGAGGGAGTGAATGAGAAATGGGGAAAAAGAGGAGAGAGGGATGAAAAGTATATGTACACCAAAAATGAAAGAACTTGGGAATGGCTCCAACAAAGTTAGTTGGACATACATTTGTGATGTCTCTGTCTCCAAATTTTCTTCAATAGTATTTTCAATATTTTCTGCCCCTCCCCCCAACTTGTTTTTGTATCAGATGTAACTGCCTTGAAAAAGGAGCCCTTTGGTTCTTGAGTGGAGAAGCCCTATACATCCGATTGGGAAGAGAGGTCCAACAACAGGTGTCTGGGGAAAAAGTTGCGGAATCAAGTGTAGGATTATATGCATACATAGTTTAAATGGTCGGTAGAGCATATGGCCGAGAAAACCAGGGGCACTTATTCTAGCTCAGTTCAATGTATACATATTTTTTAAATCTTCTTCTTTAGTATATATATATATATGTATATTAAAGAAGAGGATTTCAATTTGTTTTGAAAACTGAATAATAACGATTGTCATACAAAGTTTGTTTCTGCGTTTCCTAAAAATGTGGGTAGCCTGAATTTGCCTCACTCTTTTGTTGTATTTTTTCCCCCAAAATGACGACCACTCAGAGAGAACCAATGGATGATTAAATTGTTGAAAACATTTGAAAAGAAATGTATGCACCAACTAACAAGACAACAAATTGGAAGAAATTACTTGAAGAATACAAAGAAAAAAATAGAACAAAAAGTCGGATGAAGAATTCTTTTGATGAATTTTATATTAAGGCTTGAAATTTCCTCAAGAGATGTTGTTTGGAAAGGTGTCTTTTGGTTTACAAAGACAAGAGCGCTGGTCATGAATATCCTGCTCGTTTTACCTAATCCAAAGTGGACTAATAATATTAAGCTTTATGTCTTTCACGATGTTTGGTTAACTGTGTGGTTAACACTTTGTTTACATGTATGATAATCTTTTGAAGAAAGACTACCAAATATTTCCTTCACGAACTTCGCAAATTTCCAGTTTTTATTTCTTCAATAATTCCTGAAATCAAGGGTTTTAAGTCCTACGGTTTGTGTATTCAATGATTTTTTTGTTGTTAGCATAGGAAAAAGTGATCAGGCATTGGAATTGGTACTACACCAATCAATTCCAAAATTTCACTTTTATCAAAGAAGAAGATCTGGGATTAAATATTGGTGCTATTATTATTAATTAACTAATTAATTAATTAACGCAGTAAAAGAGATATTTGATAAATATTTAAAACACTTCTTCTAGTGCTTTAATTTCCAATGTCCCTATAAATTTGTGCAACTCTTGAAGTTTGTGTCAGGACGATACCACAAGTGTTAAAGGTTATAAGAGAATAAAAGGATTTTGTCTTGAAACTTGCCGAAAATGAACACTAATGAAAATTGGAACGATTATTCAAACCCGTCTATATCATAGTTATTCAATCAGAAAAAAATGTCTTGGACAACAGAAATACTGTATTAGGGAACCAAAATATCTCTTGAGTGTTCGTGACAATAGATTATAGCTTAATTTGCTTAGATTTTAGGAATAATTACCTTTTCAAAATGCAAACTTAGGAGACTTATTTTTAAAACTAGAAGCTGGATAGTTGGAAGAATTTCGAACATTTATTTGAGAAGAGAGCATGGTACATCTAAACAATTTTTTTTTCTTTGTACTTTTCTATCTTGTAGTTTATTGATTTTTTCTCTCTCCCAATTTTATCTCTGAAGGCTTGTACACACTCAGTAGGAAGCCACTTCTTACGGAGAAACCAATTGGGCACATTACTTCCAGGGACGTGGCCGGGGTTTTTACCGCAAATCTGTTGCATGGTAATCTGTGGGCTTACCCACTTGGCCACTACTGTACAAAGCTATGATATTATATAAATTTTTGTTGGACATTCAACATGGTATACTATGTAGTACTTATTAGCTTTCTGAGAGAGTCTCATTCCTGTTACTTTGCTTACCAACAGATTTAATTAAAAAATAGCTTCTTTGGAAGACAAAGGAAGTGCCAGATTTGAAATAGTCGTGCCACCGCATCTGCACTGAAACATTTATGACGTTTACATATATTAGTATTTTTAGATTTTTAATATTTTAAAGCTTGTGTAAAGCATGCATTTTAATAACGGATGACTATCAGTTACTAGGTTTAGTTTTTAGAATCATAGTAGGTCTATAAATCTTTACATTAAATCTTCTCTTTATCTTGAGCCACTTGGTAACTGGTCTCATAACACCTGGATCACGTCGATTTCCAGGCACCGTTGCATGCATAAAAGAAAAACAGCGGCTCAGCAGAATATGATTCATGAAGTAAAAAACAACAACATCAGCGCTCTGGAATGTAATGATTTATTCCGTAATGGTTTTTTCATTGGAGCTTTTCTTGCTACTTATTTCAAGGGCGTAAATGTGGTGACACGGGGTAGATTGGCAATTGTTTCTCACGATTTTTCGAGGTCATGTGCGTTTTCTTTTAATAACGTTTTGGTGTAGTCTGATTTTGCTTTTCGTTATGAGGTGTCACACATTAACGCTTATTTTGGCATTCTCTTTTGTTAATCTCCAATTTAGTTTTACGTTACTTCGTCAAACTCTTTCGTTCGTTCATGGCAGTTTTGATATGCGGCGTTAAGGTCAAAGGTGGCTTTTTTTACATATATACTATAATACTAAAACAGAGAGAGCAGGAAAGCATCTGGAATCCTCCCTGTGTTTAACATCCCAAGTGTGTCAAGCCTTTCAGTTTTAAATGCACTTGATGTTTTTTATTCTAATAGCAGATAAGTTTGATTGAAATAAACTAGGACTAGTGTAATTTGAGTGCCCTGGGGAGCAAGAAAGCATTAAACTGGAATTTCAGTGAGGATATCCTTCGCTGTTACTCCTCTCAATGTTTCTCAAAAGAATAAGTTTTCATGATTTCTTTTCTGGTACTCTTAATGGAGTTAACTTGATTTATCTGAGTAGTCGGATTTTAGTATTATATGGTTTCTTGACGTAATAGCTACATGAATAGTTTTCACAGACACACATACACATACACAAATACACACATATATAAATGTGTGTGTATGTATGTGTGTGAGATGCTGTGCATGATGTCGGCATACCTTCCTTGTCCTGACCTCAGTCTGTTAAGCAAAACCCAGGGTACGCGAGGGAGATCCTGTCCTGCAGGCTCATTTGACCGCTCTGGTATGTACGGCTTTAATCTACACTCAGTACTGTTTCACCTGTCCTGCCGTTTCTCTGCTGTCCACAGATCCGGAGAGCAGCCATTTGCGTCATGCGTAACGTTTCACATTCTTGTGGATAGAGGACATCAGGATGAGGGCCTTTCTGGGGCCTTTCGGTGAGCAGTGGCTATGGGGTGGAGTAGGTGAGATGGAGAGTTCAGGCATCTGGTGTAGGTCTTAAGAATGATGTTTTCTCTCCTTAATTCAGGTGGCTGAATTCTCGAGAGAATTAGGATCAAATGAAGAGGAGTAGAGCGGGTGCAGTTACTGATAATGTGCATCCTGTCACTTAGAGCAAACTCTAGATATTTCACATGCGAGCTACCACAATAAACAGGGACACAGTACCCAACAGCAGAGTCGCACAGCAATAAAGCGGATATTTGGAGGACATCAAATGAAGCACTCCATCGATTGGTTGCAACGGGGAGAAGTAGATTTGATCTGAGGCAAACTTTTACTGAGGTCTTCTAAGATTTTTTTGTATGTTAAACATTGGTTAGGTATTACACCGAGGTACTTCGGGGTTTTTTCGAATGGAATGGTGGTTACGGCGACTGTAACCTTGAGTCTGCGACGAGTTTGCCTGTTTGCTAAATGGAACACACTTGAAACAGTTTTGTTTTTGTTGTGCTTCAGTCGCCAGAAATGGAAGTACTGTTTTAGTCCATTTAGGTCTTCTGACAAGACATCTTTAATGCTCTCTAATTACTTTGCCTGGTACAGAAGAGCTATGTCATCCACATATATGTACCTCCTACTATTGCAGGTAGGAAGATCAGCTGTACATACATTAAATAGCATCAGTGCTAACACTGACCCTTGTGGTATGCCATTGATAAGTCAGTAAGGCTTCGATTTCACGATTAGACCGCATTCAGACCACTTTTTTACTAAAGATGTATTGCAGCAGCTCAAGTTTTGGTCCACAAGATGTCATATGTGGCCGAAAGGTTTACAAGAACAATTTACGCCTTTACCTTGGCTGGGAAATCGTATTCAATGTCCTCCGTAAGAAGGCATACCTGATTCAGGGTACTTCCTGGTCGCAATTAAGCTTGCTCTGGAGGTAGTTGCTAGTCGACAATGGGTTCTATTCGGTTAAATATCAAACATTCCATAATGTTAAAGCCGATGCAAAAGACATTTGTCGGCCTCTAGCTAGTGGGCGTGTTTAAAGGCTTATGAGGCTTAAGAATGGCAACGACCTTCGCTTTTCTTCAAAAACAGGTGGAGTAGAAAGAGACTGCCCATTCTACAATAACCTCCACATTTTCGTGGAGGTTATTGTAGAACTCAGGATGAAGCGAGTCAAGGCCCGGACTTTTACCGGATTTGGGACATTAAGACATTTCTCAGTTCCTCTACTGTAAAGGGGTGTGCTATGGTGCCTTGAGCTTCCCGTTTACATCTCTAGTGAAAGTCTTGTCACACTCCTTATATTTTCCATTGTTGACGAGGCTTTTTGCAATAGACTTAGCTGAGACGACATTTACAGTGGTTGTCTCCCTCTTCCCACTAGTCAGGCGATTAAGTTTTGACCATGTTTTCCTGCTTGAATGCTTCATTTGAATTTTGGTTACAGCAGAGACCCAAGACTCTCCACGACGGTTGTTAATATGTTCTAACAAATTGCTTGCTGCTACCTCTTTTTCCGCCAGAGTAGTGGCTTGAACGTGTACTATAACAAGGTTGAGTCACTGGCGATCCCAGCATGAAACAAGTCTCTTTTGAAGTCCTCTTGGTAAGTGTCCTTTTACTATGCGGCGAACGTGCGATTGGAACACACAAAAGGAGCGATCAACATCTTTAGAGTTGGCTGGTTGAAGTGTTTCTGGCAGGGTAGCTGCAGCGCCTTTAAATTCGGCCCATATAGCTTTGTTAAACTTTCATCTTGGTAGAGGGTTTGTTGGACTGACTTCAATCACACCAGGATGCGAGGTTATCGTATTGTGCTGTGATCGCGGAAAATGAGATCCAGTTATGTGATTTGGGTGTGACTTGACGAGTCTTAGCAGTAGAATGACATATCAGGATTGGTGAAATTGTTTCAAATTTTCGAATGAAAGGTTTAGCTTGTGGTCACAGAGGAGCTTAAAATCATCATGGGATGACCATTAAGTGAGTTCCTCTCCATCTTAGTTGCTACCTCGAAAGGCCCATGACGTTTGATGGCAGTTAAAATCTCCCAAGTAAATTACAGGGTGATGGAAGATTGGAAGAGCGCTAAACATGGTTTGGGTTGGTTTCTACACGTTTACTATACGGACTGAACCAGAGCTTAGTTCGATTGCCGACCATGACAGTGGGCTTGCCAAGGTAGATTTGTCAATCTTTGAAAAGGTTAAATCATTTTGTACAAGGGATACAATGCTGTGATATGGATTATGTAGAGCATTGGCAAGTGTATATTCATTCAGTTTGATGCTACTATCATTGTTCTGCGAGTCTGATACTGAATGTTTGTGGCACAGATGTTTAAGTAACTTACAATTGGTCCCAGTTAGTTAAAGTCTTATAGACTAAATAAGAAATAGTGTCGCACCCAAAATTATGAGTTATAAAGTTATAAAAGATACACAATAGATTTCAGTTAGCTATAATGGCGAGTGATCTTGAAAGTTTCATGGACAGAAGCATAAAAAATTAAAAAGCGCCATGGCCAATTTATACGAAAAAGTCGTTTAGAGTTGTTTATTTTACTTGCAAACCCCACTTTACTGAGTAATTTACCAGAAAATCCCCTGGTTACATACTCACAGGTACCTATGAGTTTTCGAAGTCGATTAGGGTACTGTGATCGGCTTTCTGTTGGCTGTTATGTTGCATGACGAAATTTTTGTTGTTTAAAGGCAACATTACATCGTGGATTAAAAATGAGCACCGACGTCATGAACCATTGCATTGACGTCATCCCCAGAGCGTTCCAGGTTTTCATATGTAGAAGGATGGCAAGCTTTTGTTTCTTGCCTGTAACTCATATCGTGAAGAGGTAGTAATCCAAGTTTTTCAGACATTATTTCCATTGCTGTGGACGTATTGTAGGCTCGCTGCTCATAGAAAATGATCGAACAGGTAAGGCGAGAAAGTTCTGTGCCATTCTAAGCCATTCCAAATATATAAGGAAGTAATACGTAAGGTATTTAAATATTGCAAAAAAAATCGATGGATTATACATATATATATATATGTATATACATGCAATGATGGACAAAAATAACTATCATTATTATACACGTATTTACAATACAGTATTATTAGGGTAGGGTAAATCAGTAACTTTTTCGCAAAACGAATAAAAGACGAATGTTTTCATAGGCCATTTTTTCCGTAGAGATAAAATCTGGTGAGAAAATGTACATTGGAGCATGATTTCGGTCAGAAAAGTTGCGATTTTTAAAAATGGCCGCCAAAAATCATGAATAATTTTTACAACAGGAATGACCATATCCCTCGTACTTGACAGTTTCACATTATACTTAGGTGAGAACTAATTTCAGGAGCGTGTCCATATCATNTATATACATGCAATGATGGACAAAAATAACTATCATTATTATACACGTATTTACAATACAGTATTATTAGGGTAGGGTAAATCAGTAACTTTTTCGCAAAACGAATAAAAGACGAATGTTTTCATAGGCCATTTTTTCCGTAGAGATAAAATCTGGTGAGAAAATGTACATTGGAGCATGATTTCGGTCAGAAAAGTTGCGATTTTTAAAAATGGCCGCCAAAAATCATGAATAATTTTTACAACAGGAATGACCATATCCCTCGTACTTGACAGTTTCACATTATACTTAGGTGAGAACTAATTTCAGGAGCGTGTCCATATCATATGAGAGTTCGTTTTCGGGTTTCAATGCATTCTTTTTTGAATGTTTCAGTTATTATACAGTGAATTTTTCCATTTTGTATTTTTCATCCAGCTTCACGTGCCGCCGTTGTCGAATATCAAGAGCTATAGTTAGCTTGAGATAAGAAATTTCAAGGAGCAATTCCCTTTCCTCGAGAGTATCCAGTAGTGTAATATTGTTCGGTGTGATAGGTCCGCCGTGTACTTTGCATTTTCCGAGCATGTCCAATGCTTTGGTATGTTTTTTCTTCTTCAAATCGGCTTTCTTCAGTAGAGCCAGCTTTCGAGACTGTTTCACAGTTGACAGAAAATCTGCTTCTATTTTCCTGACACGTCAAACTTTCTCAGTATTCCGTGCTCATTTCCACTTTCGCCGTTTCTCTGTTTCTTTATCAGATTTTTCCTTGATATCTCCCATTTCAGGTATTTTCTTGGCAAAGAACTCTCTCATACTAATCCAGTTCTGTCTCTGTTCAACAGTGCCTGTTTCTTATCTATCCCAAGCAATATCATGAACGGGAATATGATCCAGTCTCCTATGTCAGAATAGATTTCCGAGCAAAGAGTGAACCAGTCGTTCTGAATATACGTTGAGACTGCTAAAACCAGTTGGTTCGAGTTTTCATCGACGATTGCCCCGAAGAAGTCTAGGATTGATTGGCGCCGTGCAATGAATTCTTTGACGATTTCCGCTATGCGTCCGAATCGATTGCTTGTAAATCCCCTGAATCCAGTGTGGTCAGTCTGCTACAGCTGCAACCAGTTCTTGTATTCCTTGTACAATGATACGGAGTGACTGAAATAACTGGGATACTGTAACTTCGCTATAGCTATTTGGCCCAGAGTGTGGATGGAGGTTGACGATCGGACTGCACAACAATTTGTGCAGTCCGATTTTTTGTTCGGTATTTCGAAACACTTTATCAATGGAATGATCTATGCCAAGGATTATATGGGCACAGCATTTCAGCACCTTCTCGTCTTCTATACCAAGGTTTTTCAACAGTGTAGTGCAATCTCCAGCACGATCAGGCATCCAAAATCTGTAGAGGATTTTATGTTCTTCACTGTAGTTTCACCCAGAACTGCTAAACTCTTCAGTTTGAATTCATAAGCAGCAGCTCCTTCGGCACCACCATGGCTCACATTTTCGAGAGTCTTCCGTTGTTTATCAGGTCCAGAAACTGTAATATGTTCAGCTTTTACATCATATAATCGATGACCCGCGAATTTGGTGGTGTCATCCAAACTGATCGTCACAATGTCATTCTCATTCTTCTCTATGATGTATTGCGCTGCCATCTGGAGATTCAGAAAAAAGGCATCTTATAAATATTTGTCTATGGTTCTGGCGGAAGGGAAAACATTACTGAGATCAGCCGCTGAACGTCAATGTTTCACAGTCAAAGGCGATGATTCTTCACTGCTTGTGGAATCATCATCATGTGTAGCTAATGATTCATTTCCAGGAGTATTATAGTCTAAAAGCGAATGAAGAGTCCACTGTTGTCCAAAAATTATATTAGCAGTTTTCACTATAATACCTATCGGCGATATCGCCTCGACTTACTTGATGATCTGCTAAACACTGTATAGTGCATCTAAACATTTGCGGCTCGTCCGAACGGAACTCTGTGGGAAATCGGACCGTGGTAAAGATACAGTAGCTGCTGGAGGTTTTGAGCGGGTGGTAGGTTTGTCATGCACTTAACAGACATAAGATAAAATGATAAAATCAGGATCGTCAACACTATCACTAGTACTAGTATCCTTTACTGCTTCATCGTATTGTAGCTTTCGTGATATATTCTCATTTTTCACCGCTTCCGATATCTCTTTGCGTTTTTTCTCATTTGATTGTTCCCGTTTGGAAATACGTTTAGTCTTTTTCATCCATTTCTTGGAAACAGTAGACAAGTTACAGGTGGCAACATATGNATTTTTCACCGCTTCCGACATCTCTTTGCGTTTTTTCTCATTTGATTGTTCCCGTTTGGAAATACGTTTAGTCTTTTTCATCCATTTCTTGGAAACAGTAGACAAGTTACAGGTGGCAACATATGCACCTTTACAATTGTCAGCATAAAAACTTTCGTCCTCCGCGGTCATTTTCACTCCATGTATACCTCCATTTTTCTCTGATACCCAGAATCACTTGTCCTTATATCGTACGCGATGCTTGTCATTCGTCTATTGAAGCTGGCAGCTTTTTCGCATTATGAGGTTGTCTTTTTGAAGTTAATGTTCCGCTGTTGTTTAATCATTGTATTGAAAAAAACGTAGTCATCCTTTATTTTCTTTGCCACTGCTTTCTCGTTCATTGGGTAGACATTTTTGGATATCCAGTCACCACACAGTTCTTTGGCAACAATTCTACTTGCTTCATCCTGTGAAACTGTCTTCTTGCCCGTTCGAACTGCACACAAGAATAACATACGTCCGATCAAATGAGCACCAGCTTGTAATATCGATTTCACGAGAAATTCACACTGCTCTTTGTAAATCAAACCATTTAATTCACGACTTATTACAACACTCCTCATCGTTGTGGTTGATGTATAATCATCCATGGCAATGAAAATGAAATTCAACTTGCAGGCAGAGGATAAAGATAATGGCTTTTGTTTACTCTTACAGGTGTGAGAAGCCACGTAGGCACTACTATGCGAGTGATACAAGTCACGTGTCCGGTTATTTTACAAAAAACGTTATTTTCTGCATTTGAAAAAACAGTTTTGCTCACAACGCATCAGTAGATGGAGATACGACCAAAATACCTACAAAAATGGATTGTTTTCATGAAAAAACATATGAATAGATATATCGGAAGTGGGCATGTTCACTCGAGGGTTCATTTTGTTGTTTTTTCTAGTCATTTCCGGTCGCCATTTTGAAAAAATGCATTTTTCTGACCGAAAGCATACATGAAGGACAAAAATACGTTCGTTTTTGGATTCAGCGCTGAATTTGGCCTCGGAAATCACTCGTCCCACTAAGAACTTACCGATTTACCCTACCCTAGTATTATGACATATTTTATATCAAGAAGGATATGTACTTTTTGTTACAAGTTTTGGTCTAAAACGTATTTTTTACTTTGTTTATATAACCACCCTTTTCTTTTTGGTTGTTGATAGTTTTTTTATTATTGAATATGTGTGTCATTGGGAAAACAATTTTTATCATTATCTTTTAATTACAAGCCTTTTTTATCACTCCCTATTCAGGAAGCTTTTTGGCCTTTGATTCAATCTTGTACTTTATACAATAGCTTGTATCATAGAGTTTTTCAACAACAAAAAATTATTACATTATATCACATCAGAATAATTTTTATAGAGTAACAGAAAATCAAGGGACAGAAAAAATTAACTTCTCTCTTTTCAGGTGATGAATAACAATTTGTAACTGAAAACGCAATCAGAAAAAGGCAGTTGCTATTTAGCCGTTGGACGGCTTGACACGTCGAATCCTATTCTGCCGTCATTGACTGGAAACTCTATTGTTCCTAACCCTAACCCTAAACCCAATGTTATGGCTTGAACAAAACAGCGTCACGTGGCTTGAACAAATCGACCAATGAAATTTTACTTCGGGTAAAAGACGATAGAATAGGTTCAGCCGTCAGATGACTAAATAGACATTTTGATAAAAAAATCTAAAACTTACTGCTATTTGCGTGGCAAAGCTTCATTTATTTCTATTAGCTTTAATCCACCTGATAGTTACAGATAAAAATTTATAGGCATACATCTTGAGTCTATTCATAATGGTTTC
This sequence comes from Morbakka virulenta, assembly GCA_003991215.1. Lineage (NCBI taxonomy): Eukaryota > Metazoa > Cnidaria > Cubozoa > Carybdeida > Carukiidae > Morbakka > Morbakka virulenta. Next base: position 1,348,578 of record RDPX01000037.1, read on the forward strand.
GTATGATGGTTTTGTATGATTTATTTGTTGCCTCCAGTATCTTGGTCGGCTTTAATCCCTGACCCCAACATAATGGCAGACATTCCTGACAACTATATTATGAATAATATTACGTATAATATAACATTTTGTATTAGAATTAAAAATAAAATTGCTCTTGTGATCGAATAACGTAATATGTAGTCTTTTTTACTTTTTATCTCTATATTTAGCTTTTATTACACAAATGGTGGAAAATAGTGACCCTGAGGGTTCACCCATTTTCTTGCTTGGAATTAAAGCAGTTGTTAATAAATTAATAAATGACGTTTTGCAAAATGGGGAATACTAAATCAAAGGAAAATATGTATAAGACATCAATAATATATATATATATATATATATAATCATACGATCAAGAGAGAGACAACTCTTTTTAAAAACTTCCTCTGCACTATGAGCATATTCATTTATAAAAAGACGAGTAATTTCTTTTCCAGAAAAAGTCCTGATAGATAAGGGTCTTTAGGAGACGAAAACCTTGGTTTTAAACCTGCCATCAAAATGAGTGCCTGTCATGCTTCCTTGGCTTGTCACGGGAATATAATCTTGGAGGCTTAGAGAGCGGAAATATTGTTCCAGAAACGTTTTTCAGTTTTTTCCATGATGTACATTTATCTTTTTGTGAGCTCTTCATCTGTCGTTCACGTTCTTTGGAAATCCAAAGAATCATCATCGAAGGAGGAGTGACGTGTGCAAGCCTAACCAGCTGGAGGAACACCGCCACAAATTTGCAGGTTAGTACCTCGTCGTAATATATTTTTCCTTCTTGGCCTTGTCAACCACATTGACACAAGCTCAAATTGTGGCTAATACTTTTTCTTCAGCAGCGGGGGGAACACTTATACAACAAAGTGTGCAAGTCCACTCCTGCCCTAAAAAGATTTATGTTAGTGCATCAGGACAATTTTCAGCAGCTCCCTAGATAAATCCAGTAGAAATGACACCCTTTATGTACCTTCCAGAAACTCTAGACTTGAAAGATAATACGTCTGCAGCAAGAATAAAAAGTCATCTGAGATTGCACCAGCGAACAGTGAGTCAGTGAATGCTAATGACACGAGGGTATTTTAGAAGAAGAAGGCGGCAATTATATATATTTAATTGCCGCGCTAGTTTGCATTGAAATCACTGTAAACAGGCCAAACAAGACTTACGGTTTATTGCATACTTATTGCAAATCTACTTAACTTTAAACGAATTGTGAGAATGTAGCTCGGTGACTACAGGGAAGATAGTACTTTTGTAAATTCCTATTACGTTTAGAAATACAAATAATTGTAATAAACTAAGTATATATTGAAAGGCAAATACTTTGAGCCTTAATCATTAGTTGGGCATCTATTTAAATTTGAAATTTAAATATCAAAATTTTAAAACATTTTTAGGTAAGCAGAATAGAGTCTAACTCCAAATATCTACAATATTATTATCAACTTCAACCATTGGAAATATGTTTGTTTATGAAGTCAGCTCAAGCAAGGCTTATTCCACTATAGGTCCTGAGAGTAATTTAACAAGAGTTGAGCTGTAGGCAAGAATACTATCATCTCAACTGCAAAAAACCTAGTATGATATGAAGTATGATAAGAAGATTAAATGACTGTACAGATATATATAGATATATATATATACATATATATATACATATATATATATATATATATTGGTNCTTAATCATTAGTTGGGCATCTATTTAAATTTGAAATTTAAATATCAAAATTTTAAAACATTTTTAGGTAAGCAGAATAGAGTCTAACTCCAAATATCTACAATATTATTATCAACTTCAACCATTGGAAATATGTTTGTTTATGAAGTCAGCTCAAGAAAGGCTTATTCCACTATAGGTCCTGAGAGTAATTTAACAAGAGTTGAGCTGTAGGCAAGAATACTATCATCTCAACTGCAAAAAACCTAGTATGATATGAAGTATGATAAGAAGATTAAATGACTGTACAGATATATATAGATATATATATTGGTAACAGAGGCATGATGCCAAATCAATTAATTACAAAGTTCTATGTTACTACCTGACGAGGGTGCATTGAACAAACAGCTGGTATTAAAATAAAACAACATTGAAGATCCTGTGTCAATTACTCGATCAAGAGGAAGAAATAAAAAAAGATAATATGTTTAATTTTTATGAGCAAAAAAAAAGTAATTACCAAATTTTTAAAAAAAATCATGTAAAACATGTTATTTTAGTCTCGTAAGCCCTTTAAAAAGTAAAATGTGGTTTAATGATGTTTGTTAGTTTTATTTTTAAAACAAATTACACAGAGAATGATATATCCCGCTTCAGAAAAAAAAAGACAATTGGATAAAGAGGGAATGGCTCGTGCAAGTGTAAAGCTTTTGAAAAAAAGGTACTTGGATTAAAATACACCAAATAAATTTATCTGTACACTAGTAACATTCTTAAAGAAGCCTCAAGGCAAGTGAATGAATTCCAATATTGTACTCATTCACATCTTACTGATATTTTGACCTATCAGTTCTCAATGGCTGATCGAAATCCTCTGTTCTTTCTTTTAATGTGTCAAGGATGAAAAGTACATTCGCTGTGAGAAAGGTTTGTCATTTTCTGTTATTGCATGTACGTGTAAAAAAATTATACCCATGTATATTATAAAAGATGCTATTGAATTTGGGTGAAATAGAACTGAATACTTTTTCATCTTCAATGACGAAGCGAATATCTAGTACTCAGATGAAAAAAAAATTTCTTGGCAGCAATGTTAATGGTATTGTTTTACCTAATTTGTAAAATTGTTTAAACAATTAATTAGCGTTATCTTAATAATTGTACTGATCTTCAAGACCTACCTCTATAATTCACATTAACAAAAGATTAAGTGGTAATTTAAAGTATTCCCTTAGTCCTCTTAATAAGCTTAAATATTCGTAGAAAGAGGGCGCTTATTATTAGTATTTATTGTTATTATTATTATTGTTATTAATAAAGATTAAGAATAATTTAGCAGAGCTACAGAAGATATTAATTTGGTACCAGAAAGTCGTGTATGGGAACAGTTATATACCTTTTATTTTACAAAAACCTGAATGAAAAGAAGAAGCAGAAAATATGAAATGAAGATTTGGCCTTGCTGCGAACAGGAGGAGCAAAGAAGACAAGTTACTTGATAATTTATTCCAGGAATATCCAAAAATCATTAAAATATTCCAAAACATAGTGACACTGCAGATGGAACTGTTACTGACAAAAGGATGAATTCTAGGGATTTTGGTGGACTTAAAATTCCTTGTACACTATATTGGAACCAAGGCTGCTAAACGCTTTCACAGTTGATGCAGTAAGAAAAAGCAAAACATTTTTCGTCAAAATCTAAAGATGGTGGCGAAATTGGCGAATTATCTTCCATGTTTCATCCGTTTTCTTGATCAAAATTTCCAAGTTCATTGTCTTTCTTTCATTGCTCATCGCAACATGGTAAAATTTACAAGTTTAGGCCTTTTGTCAGAAAGGCTAGGAATGCTTGTAAAAGGGTGATACCCAAAGCTAAATCTCGCTTTGCCCAAAAAGCTCGTGAAGCTATTCTTTTAAATACGTTGAAGTCGAGAGTTAGGGAAGATTTACATCAATGTTAACAAGTTAGTGGTTACTCCTCTTTTTATAGCGCTTACATTTCTTAACCCTCTAGGGAAAAGGCTGATCTTTTTGCCAAATAATTGTAGGCCAATTTTTTTCCAAATGATACTTGATATTTTGAGTTTTGTCGTTGTAAATTTCAAGTTTGTTGCATAGCTTATTCACAGGGTTTATTGATTTAATATTCCAAGTCCAGGTTCGATCCAGGTATTTGTCTTGCTTTGTTGTCCAAACTATTCAACCTTTACCTATCTTAAGTCTTGTTTTCCGTCTTTTTAGAAAACTCCTAATATTGTCTCTGTCATCGAGATTGCAGAAAAGCCATGTGGTCCAATTATAGACCCGTAAGTGTTCTTTCTGTCACCAGAAGGTCTTTGAATGACTTATTAACAAGGTATCGTTAGAGTTCTTGTAGCACTTAGATCCCTTTCTTGATGTTTACAACGAATTTAGAGGATCTAGCTCCACAGATGACCTTGTGACAGTAAAAACAAAGACTATTTGCAGCCTTTTGGATAAGTTTGTTGAAGAGCGTGCTTTAATTTGAAATATTTTCATGGCATTTGATAAGGTGTGGTTGTCTTGCTTGCTTTATAAGCTTTTTGGTTATGGTATTTATGGAAATGTCTTTTTTATCATTTAGTTCTTTTTCAGATAGAGTAAAATGAATTTCATGTTATGAGTGCTTTATTAATGCCAGCTTTTCTCAAAGTTCTATTTTTGATCTAGCTCTCGATCTTCTCTACATCAACGATCGTTTTGGTAGCTTCCTTAATTCATCAGCATCTGTATCAATAGCATTAAGGCATCTCACCACCAACAAGTCAAACCTGTAGAAGATTTAAAGTCTGACCTTTAGGCTGTCAGAGAACGCTGGCCGGTTTTTTCCATGAGGGGAAAAAAGCAACTGATTTCGTTCAATCAAGAGTCGAGTCCTTCTATCCCTTTAATATCCATGGACTATTACAACAAAGTTTGCCCAGGTGAGGTTGCTTCTCCTTTCAAGGAATACTCAGCACTGAGGACGCTTGGTCTATTCTTTTCTCCAAATCGTTCTTGGGATTCTTATATTCAACTTTTGTTTAAGTTTTCTTCTAGAAAGGTTGATTCTTTGTATCGCTTTTGAAAATACCTCACATCTGTTGTCAGTTTGTATCTCTGTAAAGCTACCATTTGTCCTTGCATGGAGTAATGTTACCACATTTGGATAGATATTCTCCCATCTCATCTTGATGTTCTTGATCGAATTGATGGACGTGTTGTAAACTCGATGGGTCCAAACCTTGCTGCTACTCTTTAAATATTGACTCCCTGGACTAAATGTAGCTTGTCCTAGTCTGTTCTACAATTATCATTATGGAAAGTGTTTAACTTAACTTTTCTTGTTATCCATCCATCCATTTATCTATTCCTCTATCCCTCTATCCCTCTATCCCTTTATCCCTCTATCCCTCTATCCCTCTATCTATCTATCTATCTATCTATCTATCTATCTATCTATCTATCTATCTATCTATCTATCTATCTATCTATCTATCTGTTTATCTATCTATCTATTTATCTATCTATCTATCTATCTATCTATCTATCTATCTATCTACCTATCTATCAATCAATCTATCCATCCATCTATCTATCTATCTATCTATCTATCTATCTATCATATATCTATCTATCTATCTATCTATCAATCAATCAATCTATCTATCTATCTATCTATC
>RDPX01000037.1:1353965-1407232 GCA_003991215.1 Morbakka virulenta
TATCTATCTATCTATCTATCTATCTATCTATCTATCTATCTATCTATCCATCTATCTATCTATCTATCTATCTATCTGTTTATCTATCTATCTATTTATCTATCTATCTATCTATCTATCTATCTATCTATCTATATATATCTATCTATCTATCTATCTATCTCTCTATCTATCTATCTATTTATCTCTGTATTGGTCTGCTTGTGTGTGCAGAGACTTGCCAGAAAGGCAAAAGGTAGTAACAAAAAATACGACAAGCAAACAACAAAAACTTACTTAAAAATTGCTATATCTTTGTAAATAGTGAGGTGTACAGGCTTCTGTTTTTAGGTGAAATCACAACTTTATGTTAGTATTTGTACTTTGTGATTAAATTTGTTCAGAAATTTATTCAGGCATTGGACAATAGAAGCCATGATAGATTTTTGTATGTACCTTTCTAGTTTGAGCGGTGATTCAAATTGGATAAATAAACATACTACTTTTATTTATTGGTCGTTGATTATACCCTGTTCAACAAAGTTTTGGGACCCTCTTGTATCAGGAAATTATTGGGGGGTTTTCTAGACCACTCTTCAGTGCTGATTCCAAATCTGTATTCAGAGTTTTAGTAGCAAGTACCAAAAAAAGATACAAATAAAATTATTCTTTACTTTTGCTACAATACTATCAATTTCGTAGTTCTAACAAACTCACCAAATGTGACTTGCTCTATCTAATTTTTATTCCATTTAAAGCCCAAGTTGAAGGAAGATTTAAACCATAAATTTTGCTCAGAAAATCAATTTCATAAATCAGACTAAGCAAATACATGACACCAAGAGCTGACTTACGGTCATGAACAAAAGTTTAAGACCAAACACTGAAAATTTGTGTATTGCATCAGATCACATCAGCCGTTTGTCCTGATTGCAACATAACAGCTGTTTTAATTTTAGTTATTCCTTTGAATGGTTTCTTAGCTGCTGTCAGCACCACGTTCTGATATTTCCGAGTTCTTTAAATTTGGAGAATAATTGAAATGGGCTGAAAAAAGTCCCTGACGGCCGTTCAGAAGACCAAAACCGTAGCCCTACGCTGTCAAAAGTTGACGAAACACAGCATTGCGAAGACATCGAGTGTCAGCAAGTCATTTTCATCAAGATGTCGTCGTGCTTAACAGTGCCTATAGGTCTTCCACTTCTCTTCCAACACTCGTAGATTCCTAATTCACGTTTCTGGCTGCGAACAAAGTAATAACAGAAGTCTGGGTTACCGAAATCTCGGTGTATTGCCAAGGTTTAATAGACAGTGTACTGAGGAGCCGCGAGGCTGTAATCAGGAACAAGGGAGGGCATATTAAATATTGAATTTTGGACAATTGAAAGATCATGGATAGTAAAATTGCACATAGTGACACATTTTCCGTTGCTATATGAAGATTTTATGAGAAATAAAATTAATTGTCCTGTTTAAATGCAATGGCATTGTCATTTTCGTGAAATTTTGAGCTTGGTGTTAAATGTTTGTTCATGACTGTGTTAAAAAATGAAATCATAGATCTATCGATACTCGAAATTTTTACTTGTTTTAATATGTTTACAAATATACTGCTAGTCCCCATCCCTTGTCAGCTTTAGATGTTATCAGTAGTGTCACCTCAACACTCATTTGATTATAATAAACGTCCTTGCCGCCTGATAGCTCTGCTCGCCAAAGCAATAAACAAGCTTAAGATTATCGACCTAAGATAGGACTTAATTATTTTTTTCGCTGTCTCTTCTACACAATTCCCTTCTTTTTACTAACTCTATATCATAAAAATCTGTCCTCAAATATAATTTCATCAAGTTTCAGCTGTGACAGTATTTTCTATTTACAATATTAAACAAGTCAAAATAAACATTTCCTAAACACTAGACTTAGACAACAGTATTTACTTTAATGATAAAAATCATCTTTACACCATCACGGTTTTCACAAAGCTCCGATGTTGAGGTACATTGCACAACATTTTCTTTCCACCAAGTTATGGAATATCATGACCCAAAGGCCTTATATTTGGGTTAAAGAGAGGTTGTACATAATGGCTTTCACTTATTTAAGCTGGAATATTATGACCCAAAGGCCTTACATTTGGGTTAAAGAGAGGTTGTACATAACGGCTTCATCATCTTGACCACGAGCGTGCAAAAACAATCCAGACTCGCTTTGCTACTTATGTGAAACCTAGGTTCCTCATATATGCTGTAATAGTTATGTCACTCGTTTAAGCTGTTCAAAAGATTTAGAATCTGAGTTAATATTTAGAACCTCCTTGGAATGGCAAGAGCAGCGGAAACATTTTATTGACTATTATTTTTGCATGGTAACCGTTTCTGGGCATACTATCAACTTAAAGAAGAGTATTAAATATCCAAATATTTCTTCATCAATACAACCGATTCCACACTCAGATATATTACCAATACGTTAGTTTTCAAAGGAAGGTTTCAACTCAAAAATTTATAATGATACCGATAAAGACGATGGCGGTGCAACTGTAATAGACCTTGGTAATACAAACAGTGCCTCGTGGTTTTAAAAAAAGGAGACTGTATCAAATGACATTCATCTCATTTCACATAGAGATTTGAAAGGTCTAGTCGGTAATTTGCAATCAGCCAAAAGCCAACTTGAACTATTAAAATTGCTATTAAGGAAATGAAACCTTTTTGAAAGTTCAACTCAAACTTTTATTTTTCGAAACGGCGCAAAAGATCTATCGACATTGTTCTCAATGAAAAATAAACTATGGTATTGCAACGACATTTCTCAGGTTTTTGTTCACATGAATGTGGAGTATGTGCTATAGGATTGGCGCTAATTTATTGAAGCATCAAAATACTCAATTAGAGCAGTTTTGCTCCATAAAAACTACCCCTAATTCCTATTGCTCATCCCACAGAATTATATGAAAGTTACTTTAATCTTAAACTGATCCCAGACAAAATTAAACAATGCATACACAAATGGGTAGTTTGTATTGACTGGACGTTTGTAGCCATCATATCAGGACAACAGTTAGGACTCACAAAGTACATTTGCTTCTTATGCCTTTCGGATAACTGAGCTCACCAAGAACCTTATATCATAGAAAAGTGGCCTGAGAGAACCGATCAGATTGTTGGAGCACATAATGTTATAAACACTCCCTTTGTTAATATGGAACTTTTCAGTTTCCCACTTCTTCACATTAAACTCTGTTTGGTCAAGCAGTGTGTCAATGCACTGGATAAAAATGAAAGTGCCTATGAATATCTAACAGGAAAATTTCTAAAACTGAGTCAAGCAAAGATATAGGAGGTAGCATTTGTTGGGCCCGACATTAGAGAGCTACTAAAATACTCCATTATTTTCGAAGAGCATCTTAACCAAATGGAAATTCGTGCTCGGAAAGCTTTCACTAAAAAATGCAAAGGCTTTGGTTTTTTTCTTGAAACATGACGGTTCTGAAACTTTGTTGGATAGTGTAATTGACACTCTGTCACAGCAATAGATCCTTCATTTTTGGCCACAATCTTACGGTTGGGATTTTTCAAAAGCTCACAGCGGGGTCTGCAAGTTACTTAAGTTGTTATTTTTGTTATTCTTGGCTAGATATTACTCAAATTGATTGTTTCTGTTCTTGCTCTTGATTAGTTTACTGTGATAACGCTGTCCAACAAATTTTCGATGTTTGCCAAAAAACCTCGCACACATTTAGGGTTTGACAGAACTACGAGAATGATACTAATTTGGTACAAGTAAAAAAGAAATTTCTCTGTATCTTTTTTAAGTACGTGCTACAAAATTTTGAATACACGTTTGCTTTCAGTATACGAGGGTCCCACACATTTGTTGAACAGCGATATCAATTTTCAATGTTTCCATTCTCAAGTAAATTGTTCATTATAGCTACTTCCACAGTAAAGTTGAATAAGTTGGGCAGAAAAAGTGAAAACAATATAATTTTCAGTTTAGATATAGTTTAGATATAGTTAGACATAAATTTTAGTTTTGTCTTAAAGCGTTTATCTCTTATCAACCTAAAACTCCAAAGACCCCCCCTCTCTCTTTACTTCTCTCTCTCTCTCTCTCTCTCTCTCTCTCTCTCTCTCTCTCTCTCTCTCTCTCTTATTTCTTTCCCGTCTCATTTTTCTCGTTTCCCCTTTAATATTCCTGCTTCTCTTTTGCATGTAGCCTTATGTACTTAACCCTAGCAGTTAAAGACAAAATATTGTTAGTTGGTATTTTATCACATATAGAGTTTCATATTTATAGCATTTAATAAATATCAACACTGGTTAAAATAGCTTCACACTCGTGTGCTTATGGTTGACCACTTATTTAACAGAATATTTTCCGTGCCTACCTACAGCTAAGATCTGCATAGCTGTCATTAAATCCTTCCCCATCAAAATATTTATTACCCAAGTTTTGAGTGAACAATTTGAGTTTAGGTTATCAAAACGCAGTGGGGGTTCTGATTCAATTACGAGATCGAATAACGGAGGTGTTTTAGGAACCTATTGGAATGAAAACGAAAGAAAAGTAGCAGGGAAAAATGATTACTTAATATAGAAACTGGGGGGGATAAGTAGTTATGAAATTGAACCGTAAAGTATTTGTAATATTTAAAAAGGCCTACCCTGTAGGACAAAGTCTTAATTCTACTTACAAGCAAAAAGGTCCTTAGGAAAGGAGATGAAATTATAAAAAGTGCATAAACCAGGAGATAAAAATAGGATATTAAAATTTGAGTATCTTGAAGACAACAATGAAGTTATGCTACTTATTCAATGTTATTTAGTCAAGGAAGAAAATCGATATGTAAAAAGAGTATTTGCAATACAGGAGGATAGGAGAGGGAAAGAAAGGCATAAATTAGAAAAGACGTTAAAATTTAGAGAAAATAGAGGAAATAGATGGGAGGGAAGAAAAGCGGAAAAGCAGCTCAAAGAGGTGGATATGAGAAAGAAAAATGGAGAGAAAAATTTGGAAGGCAAAAACTACCCCGCACTATTGTAAATTTGTTGATCAACAAACACATTTTTAATAAAGATCCAGATAATATATTGTTTTTCATTGAAGTCTCTTGTAAAATAATAATAGTTTGAAACTAACAGCTGAGATTTTAAATTAACAGAGTTAAGTAACAGTTGAGGAAATAAAGGGTTTGTTCTTCTTCTGATGAAATTACCAGAAGAGGGGAGCCAAATTCAACTGAAAAGATGTTTTACTGCAAGCTTCAAAGTATGAAATTATTCTCCCAAGGCTGGGCGTTGATCTGATTCAGATGATCTATGATGTCAGCAAAGATGACTAACTGGACATTCTAACTAATTTCAGAAAACATCATAACCCTGTCAGACCCTTTTTGTCAGAAACGGTTTTCAAAAACGTTGCTGAAAAAGGATACGGCTACCTTTCTAAAATCAACACCCTACTAATCATTGTGCCTCGAGTCCCACCATACACCATAAAAGCACAACAGATATCCAAGACATGGATTACATTCATTGCCTTCACTACAATTGCCATGACGTCTTTCCTAGTTACTTATTTGACCGACAGGTCTTCATGTTCACAATGTGATGCAAGTTATTAATCTTATGATGTAGCCAGGGGGCCTTAACATGATAATACATAAAGGAGATAAACTCTTCTCCAAAATCATTGATGAAGCACAATTTGTTGTGATGAAAGTTGGCCAAGACAATTTCAGATTAAATTTATCAAAGTACTTTAGCAATACTAATTACATATGTTGGTAAAGAGGTGTGCTTCACTGGGAAAAAATTGCAGAAACTTTTGATACATTTGATAATTGTGGCAAACACCTCAAACAAAAATCCAATGACGGAACATTGTCTTATTCTTATTCCCAATTAAGGTCAAGGAGAGGAATAAGAAGAGAAAATTACAGCATTTCTTCTAGGCTCTCGAATTGTTTTAAGCAATTCTTCTATGTACCGTCTGACTGTCGTTACATGGAGGCTGTCACTTGCTTATGCAGCCTGCTTCACAGGGAAGACTGCATCTACAGTGTCCATCACACACCTGTCGTAAACTTTATTTCTGAGAATGGATTCAATTTCCTTGCAATCGGTAATGATACATTGCAATTGCTGCAATTTCTATGTTAGCTGCTTAATTTCTAAACAAATTAGCCTCCTTTGTGAGAGTGCAGAAAAACAGACAACCTCAGGCCTTTTTTTCTCAAAGGAATATTAATCAGTCCACGCCTCATCAAAATTACGATTCCCTGACTCGATTTTCCTCTTGTTATTCTAAGGAGATACTGTTCCGAAAACGGTGAAAAGGAGAATATTTTCAGTCTGAACAAACCTTAAAACACAAAAAAACAAAACAGTGCTAGACCAGTAGCCAAGCAAAACCATTGGGGAAAGGGACCAAGAACCTCACGGATGGGTCGGGTTTGTCATTTTGAATACACCTTGAAGACCTTGGTTTAGAAAAACTAACACAAGTTTGGAATTCCTACAATGCGTACTGTTTTATGATTATAGTGATTTTTAAAAACTATTAGATTAATTTTGATAGCTTCCTCTCCAAATTTCTCAAATAACAACCAGCTTTATTAAAACGATCTTTTTCATTTATTTTCTTCCCTTTCATTTTGAACTTACAATTTTGCAATTAGTGTCTTTATTACATAGCCATAGTATTATAAGGAAAACCATACATTTTTACAAGGTTTTTTTTATTTTTGGTATTTCTATTTCTTTCAGAGTAACCTAATAACTGTAAATTATTTTGGGTGCTTGATAGTCTTCCTTATTTTATCAGCCACCTCTTCACAAGTGCCATCGTTACGAAATTCAATTTCAGACTTAAAATCTTACAATAAATCTGTAAAGGTAGCAGGATTTATTCAACTGGACATTTTTTAAAAGTATAGAAGAATATAATCAAAACTATGGGTTTTCCTTTTATTTGTTTACTATTGTAATACAGTTTCATAATACAATTTTATGTAGTAAAAGATCATAAAAAACTATACACTGGACAAGTTGTAAAACTACAAGTCTGGTTGTACCATATAGTTAAACACATTATTATTTTGGTTAAGCCAAAAGTACACTATAAAATGTTTTGTAATCCGATTGCGTTGAACATAGCCAAAAGTAAATAGTATAATTTTTCCAAATAGAAAATATTCATGTTTCAAACACACATAGTAGTCAGGGTTCATTCATAAAGTTAGTAATTGGAATGATATTTTTAAATAATAGTTTTTCTGCACTCTTTGACAAGATTCTTTTACACCGTTTTTAACCATATTTCTGCCTGAGAACTTTTAAACCCAACACAGTTGTTGCACTATTTTGACTACCTTTTTCTGTGGAACAAGCGAAAAGCTATTAATTGCAAAAAGAGGAAAGCTATTAATTAAAAATGCACTTCGTTGATACAAAAATTGGAATAACAAAAGTTTTTATGATAATAGCTTGTTTTTAGCTTGTAATTTGTAATGATAAAGTCATACGACTATTACAAGAAAATTATTTTTTTCCTGTTTATTTTCTGGGACAGGGTTTCTATGCCGTCACAACAGGAGGAGGATGTTAGTAAAAAACTCTCTCTACAGCTATAAAGAGCCTCCATTTGTATGAATTTTCAAAGGTCTCCGACAACTAAGTCAATTTTCTGGGCTTTAAATGTGACTTTGTCCTTAAACCCACAGGAACTATTTTGACTGACGGAAGAGAAGTCTAACTTTAGTTGCTTAGTTAATTTAGGCTCGATCATTTTTTGTAGAAGCGCATGACTTTCACTTACACCACGACTTTCTTTCCTAGCATTGCAACGCTCTGGAACTTTCTTCCATTTCCTTGTCGCCCTTGTGACTATAATCTTATCTTTTCAAGTTCTTAGGTATCTGGCAGTTAAGTCTTTCATGTTACCTACTGCCTTAGCTGTGCTCTTCCTTCCTCTAGCTCAACACTTTAGTAGCTTGAGGTCTTTGTTACAAGTATATAATTAAAAAATGATAGATTGAATGCAAGAAACTGCTTTGAATTTTTCTTTGGTCTAACAGCTTTCCTGTGAATTATACCTGTCTGTTACATGCAGTATTACATTAAGAATATTTTTTATTGTACTAAGTTTTATAGAGACAGTAAATAAGTTACCTTCTATTGTCAAACGTTATTTTTCTTAATAATCACTATTTTCAGCCTGTAGTGCCATTGCTGACAGTTGGCTAAACAATTTTTCCACGCCTGAAAATCTTGCAATACTTACATTTACTTGCAATCAATTTGTTATTGATCATCTTCTAGATCTGGAACTGGAGCAGCCTCAATATGAGACCGAAACTGCATTAGTCTTTAGCTTTAGGAAACTGAAACTGAAAATTTTTCTGTTTAGACCTGGATGGTCATTTATGTTTTGGCAGCTGAACTCCAGTCAATTTCACTTTAACTCGCAAGGGACAGATGTAATGTTTCTATTTAGAATTTTAGGTCAAGGGAGAATGAATCACAAATGTATAAATCACCCCGACACGTTCTGTTATATAAGTGGTAATGTGATTGTTCCGGGTCGCCTTGCAAAAATAACTGATTTTGTGAAGAAGGCATATCATGCTTACTTGGAAGTCAAGCTTGGAGACCAGGACAAGCCATTTTCACCCCGTGTTAGCAGCAAAAATATGTGTTGAGAACGTGCGTGATTGGAGAAATACCAAAAGGAAAAGTATGCCATTCGCTGTTCCTATGGTGTGGAGAGAGGGCAAAGATTAAGTGACAGACTGCTATTTTTGCATGACTAATCTTTAAGGAATCAATTGCAAGAAAAAGCATTTTGTTTAGTATCCTGATGTTCCGTCTGCCATAAGACCAGTCCGTCATGATCCAGACCTACCTGTTCCAAAGCAAGATATTGCAATGGAATCTAGCTCTGAATCGGAATCTGATAACAAACGTGACCGAAAAGAGGATGAAGAATACATTCTTGTAGGAAAAAAGCTGTCAGTGCCTCTAGCACAAGCAAATCTCAATAACCTGACACGAGACCGAAACGTCTCAAAGGAATCGCCACAGCTTCGGGGTTCTTGTCTTTGTGAGAACAATTCGCCGGCACTTTGAACAACATTCTGCTGGTATCGAGAGCATGAAAGAGAATTTAGACAGTTCTTCACAACCCAGAGAGACCCGTCAATGGTTTACTACAACATCATTGCTGATTTGATGAAATCAATGGGGATGGATTAGGTTGCTACGAAATGGAGGCATTTCATCGGCTCGTCAAGCAGAAGTCTCAAGGCAACTCTCCTTCACAATGGAAATAAATACTCTTCGATTCCAGTTGGTCATTCTGTACAAATGAAAAAACCCGACGACAACATGGATCAGTTGCTGTCTGCTCTGAACTACCATGACTAGGGTTGGTTAGTCTGTGGAGATCTTAAGGTTGTTGGATTGGTTTTAGTACAACGAATGGGTACACAAGGTATCCATACTTTCTGTATTTGGGGGGCAATCGGGATGATGATCAATATTATATCAGACAAAAATGGCAGCCAAGACAAGAGCTGGAACCTGGTTTGCACAATGTTCAGTTTCGCCCTCTTTTTTATCCAAATAATATTTCACTTCCATCCTTACATATCAAACTGGGACTTATGAAGAACTTTGTAAAGGCAATGGACAGGGGAGGCAGAGGCTTAACTTTCCTTCATCAGAAGTTTCCTCGTATGAGCTGTGAAAAGTTTAAGACTGGGGATTTTGATAAACTCCAGAAACGAGAACTCATGAAGGACTCAATGTTCAATGATGCGTCGACTGTAGCTGAGCTGTCTTTTTGGTTGTCCCTTACGTCAGTAACTACAACCGTCCTTGTAAACAACTGGAGTGCAGAATACGAGAAGGAAGTCGACGAACCCCTGAACAACTTTCAAAAGTTAGGGGCTCGCATGTCAGTCAAAAAGCACTTGCTACTGTTCCACTTAGACTATTTCCCTCAGAAATGTGGAGACTTAAGTGAAGAACACGAAGAACGTTTCTACAATTACAGTCGTGTCATGGAAGAACGCTACCAAGGCCGGTGGGATGTAAACTTTCTTGCGGACTTCTGTTGGTCTTTGATACGAGACGTGGTATCAATTCCGCACAACAGGAAGTCACTAAAAAGGCCCTTCACCCATGATAGGCTTTTGTATGATCTTTATTTTATAGTTTGTTAATTAAATACATGCTTTAGGTGAAGAGTTAAATCGAAAATTAAAGGTAATAAATAGCACCAAAGGGCGTTAAAAACATTTCTTTTACAAACTCGTATCTCAAAAACTTGACTTGATTGGATAAAATAAGTACAATTTTTGAATTTTGCACAGGAATCCAATTTTGAATCAGCTATCACATGCTTGACCTTGAAAACGTCGCAGGCCAATGCTATTAACATACTTTTTTTGAATGTTGTACCTCTTAAGTACACCAAATACTGCTAGATATCGACTAATACTCTCTAGAAATGTCATATGAAGTAGAATGCGGTACATTCTGCTCTTACTTGTTTGATGAATTGTTCAAGCTTTCTGGCAGGAATGGATGATACTTCTTTAGTATCCGTTCTTATTGCACTATTGACCTCATCTTTGAAGATTATTTCCTTAAATTTAGCCAAGCAGCACTATCAAATGTTTCATTCAGCTGGTTTTTATTATCTGACCCTGTTTTTCANGCCAATGCTATTAACATACTTTTTTTGAATGTTGTACCTCTTAAGTACACCAAATACTGCTAGATATCGACTAATACTCTCTAGAAATGTCATATGAAGTAGAATGCGGTACATTCTGCTCTTACTTGTTTGATGAATTGTTCAAGCTTTCTGGCAGGAATGGATGATACTTCTTTAGTATCCGTTCTTATTGCACTATTGACCTCATCTTTGAAGATTATTTCCTTAAATTTAGCCAAGCAGCACTATCAAATGTTTCATTCAGCTGGTTTTTATTATCTGACCCTGTTTTTCAAAGTGATGCTATCAGAAAAAACTCTTATTTTGCTTTTAATGGCTCTTTGGCTCTCTACTACTTGTTCCTTTCTTAACTAATTTCTTAATTCTAAAAGTTTCATACTCTCAGTTATACTCTTTTATCATAATTTTGATGGTCCTACACAATTTACAAAATTCCATGTTCTGTCTCGCACACTGGTCCTTATTTACAATATAATTTTTCTTCTTCAGTTATTTTTTCTAGGTTCCAGCTTTGAACTTCACTTCCTTCTTTCTGTTTTGTCTTTTTCTTTTGTCTCTAATAATGAAGAATTCTGAAGATTTTTCAAGCATTACTCACCACGTTGTTTCATGTAGTTTCATGTTATATTAAAATATTGTTTAAAAATGCCATTAAAAAAAAATACTGATCAGTTTTCTCCTGGAGAACTAAATTTGTTTCTCTCGACTAAGTGATTGTTGAGAAAGGAGACAACAGGCATTTGCTCTAGTGCGTTTCACTACAGAAAATCAAATGACTGACCATTTTATGCTGACTAAACGAAACTTAGATAAAGTAAACTGTCCAGTATGTGGATGCCTATAAACTATAAACTTTATCTTTAATACAATATTACTTTCCTCGTGGGAAGGGTCATTTTGCCTTCTGCTTCAGCATCCAAAGAGAAAGGAAAGCACTTTTTTCCTTTTTGATTTATGAGAATGGTCTCAATTAGATTGCAGTTATACCAAAACGATGGTAAAGGTAAGAAGGTGGAAAAAATCAGGATAGATCATATTAATCGTTAGAATTTGCAAAAGAAAAGGAGCTGTTGCTCTATAGCTTTTTTTCGGTCGTCAGATAATTTAACAGTATACGAAAGAGACTTAAGAAGAGGAGTTAGACAGGACAGTTAATGTCAACAATAACCATGAAAGTACTTACCTTTTCATTTTACTCACCAGCAGATCAGACACTAATCTGAAGATTTTTTTAAAATCTGAACCTTATCATATTTTTACTCGTCTTATCAGATAAGTTGAGCCATCATAGTACATTGGAAGGTTAAAAAAGAGATGAAGTCGGATAGGTCATTTGGAGTATAGAAAACAGAAAATGGTAACATCGTGGCTATAATTACTTTGAATTTTCAGTATCAGAAGATTCCGATGGATAGGTGGGAGAAAAATCTTCTTTAGAAATACTACAAAGAACTTTATTATTATTTTGCAGAAATAAGTCATGATAGAACAGATTTTATTAGAAAATGTAGGGTTCATAATCATATTCATGATGAATCTTTGTGCAGTTTTAATAGAAGTCTAACAGAAGTCACCAAAAGGGAAGCTGGAGAGAGAGAGAGAGAGAGAGAGAGAGAGAGAGAGAGAGAAGCCAAAGGGTATGAGATTGAATAGTAATTGATTGTGCAGAAGATTCATAATCAAGATATGCCGATGAGGCGTACTGAATCATTCGGAGTCACACGTCTAAAAAATCTCTCTTTCAGGTGTTGACATTACTTTGATAGACTATAAATGCCAGTTAATAATATCAAAAATGCAAGGTGTTCTCTTTGGCTATAGAGATTGCTGGAGCAACAGTTTCATTCGACGTTGTTTCCATATACAATTGTTTCAATAAATGACATGAAATTAGATAAGTCTGGGTAATTTTTAGTCTCAACATACATGAACTGAATTTACACAAATTTCTGAACTGAATCCTAAAATCATGCAAATTTTTTCCAAAACAAAGCCCATCTGAGCCTCAATTACTGGGGGAGAAAGACATTAAAAACCCCCAAAAATTAGTTTTATGAAGTATATATATTTGTTTGTCTACCCAGTGGTAATAAAAATGCTTTATACAACCGTAGAGCATTTATAAGTATCAATCAAACAAAATATTATACTTGGCAACTCGAAATTTCATGTTTATTAAAACAATCATCAGGCTGAAAATGAACAAACCTTAGCTTACAGCTTTTCAAAATAAGGAAGAAGAAAAATTCAGTGTTTTTAAGAAATAATAATAGAGAGTTGGTCTATTACCACATGTGGGTAAGGTTTTGAAATAAATAAAATAGAACTAAAACTATGAAAATTGAATAATGAAGGTTTATCTTTCACATTTTGTATTCCTATCTGTCAGTTTAGGTAAGATAAAAGGTATTTGTTTCGGTGGCCGCACTGGGAGATTAGTTTAGTTAGCAAGTTCAAAAGTCCTTTAGGTTAGGTTCAGAGCTTATTATGTAAGCTTTTTCTAATAGACAAGAATCACACCTGCTTGCTCCACACCAATACGGCGATGGAGTGGTAGCGATACTTCTAATTTGTTGTCTTTTAAGTTGTAAATAAATTTAGAAAGTTTAGTATCATTTTCATACTTCCTTAATCTAAACAATTTCGTATGGTTGTAACGGATGTTGAATTCCCCTTCGGATGCTCCGTAGTATTTGTATTAATAGGTTATAAAAATAATTGTAATCTTGTAAACACGAGGAGAGCCAGCTTATAGCCTGAAAAAGTCAAAGCCCTGTACTATAAATTTCAATTAGCTTCCGAAATTCAGCAAAATCCAAGTTCCTAATTTGTGGAGGAATAAGAAGAAATAAAGTAAACAAACTAAATCTGAAACTGATAAAGGTATTGTCCTAATTATGTGTACGGAATTGTGTGGAATGAAAGCAAATAATGAAGAAGTAGTAAGACTACTGTCAGTGACCAATGTAAATGGAGAAATTTTATTGTTGGAACACATCTAACTACACCGAAACATATGAGGGAAAATATACAGCTAATTTGACTACCGTAAACAAATGAGGATAGGGAAGTTCCAGTCTTTTCTCAACTTGATTATATTCTATGCAGAATGAGTCTAATTAATTGTGAAGAACTCTAAAGTTAAACGGCAGAGTAAACTTTACTTTTTACCGTTTGCTGATAAAAAACCGTTTTCCTACGATTTGAGTTTGCCTGGTACACATATAATACTCACGACAATTTGACTTCAAAAACATACAACAGCACAGTTTTGTCATAGAAATATTCGCACAAAGGTGGTACAAAGACATGAGAAAATAGATGAATAAGCTGAAAAACGGTTATTGTCTTCAAAACACTCTAGGTGACTTGCTTGAGAATGTGGAGAAATCAGCTGTTATCAGCAATGGAGACCTAAAATAGTGTTATGTACAAAAATCAAACAGAAAACTCAAATGAATTGCAAAGCTTCTCGAGTGCTGTTAGAGTTTCGTATCTAGAAAAATGTGTCAACTCTCGTCCTTAAGCTTAACCCTTTACCTCCTGACGTAGCCATAAACAGTGTTCAACATTCAACTCTTAAAAAGACTTCTCTAACACTCTGTAACACTGTTTTTAATTATATTTGTCAGCGTATTAGCACTAAAAAAATGTAACCAGTTTGATGAGCACACTTTCACAAAGGCTGTAGGCAAGAGTACTTTTCATGTATTACCGAATGTAAAATTATGTAGAATAGTTTGACTTAATTTCGAGGACTTTATTACCTAGAATTCAAATTATATAATAGAATTTCTCTCGTATAGCGTTTTCTTCGTTCATTCTCTTCGAATAGATGAAAAATAACATGTCTCTAGCAAAATGAAAAATTCTAAAGGCACATGGGCTCTAGGTCACGTGACTATAATACAAACAAGAAATTCTGGAGATCCCTTCACACTCCTCCAAAATATTGGGTCCTAACCCAATACTAGTCTCTCATCAAAGTCTTTTAGTAATCAAAGTCACTTAACAAATTTAATCTTCAAATTTGCTAGCCCGTAGCGTTCCTTTTCTTTCTTTCTCGAGGTGTATCGTCCACCATTTTTGTTGTGTATTCGCGTTTGTTAAATCTCTCTAACGAAAACAATTTCGTAATCGGTCGAGTGATAACCTTGCCTGTGCTCACAAGATGTACAGATGTACATCGACAACGCCTGTCGTCGCCGTGGTGGACCTTTGTTACAATAATACGGTAATACGCCAAAACTATCGTGGTGCTTAGCCTTCGTGTACGATAACAATGTCGTTTTATATCGAAATGACCGACTGTTTTTTCATCCTATTTCTTAGTGTCCTCGGAGTTCAGTGAGCTACTCTGTTCTCCACCTGTTCCAAAAGTGAAGGAGTGCTTCATCGAGTTGACTGTAAGAAGATGATTCGGTAGTCGTAAGTAGTTGTGGATCTTTACTCTAGTCATTGCCCGAAGGTAAAATGATTTGGTGTGAGACAAGGTTCAATCTCATCTCCGTAGACGTACGTGATAGGACGATTGTTGACAATTTGTTCGACCTGATAGAAGGTCTGTATCTGCGTGATTGTACAGATAGCTGTTCCCCAAATCTTCTTGAGCAATGCCTTAAAAATCTTCACGATTCTTTCGACGAAGCCTCCATTCCAAGGTGCCAAAGGAACATTGAGATGCCAATTGATGTTTCAATTCTCAACATACCATTGCTTTTCATTGGCGGTGAAATTGCTACCCTAATCGATTATGACGTGATCAGGGGAACCTCTTCTTGAGATGAATCGTGTTATGCTTTTGTTAAATTCTCGTGATGATAGATCCGTAACAAAATCGAATACAATGACTCTCAAACTTGCACATGTGTATAGCATACCTCATACCTTGTGCGTTCAGGAAATTCTAGAGTATATGTTCTTGACGTGTATTGGACCAAAGTTGTCGATGTCAGTGACGAATAAAACTCTTGAGTTTTGCATCCTGAAGGTTGTGAAAGGTAGTGATTTAGGATAATCGTGGTGATTAGCGTGCTGTTTGCGACAAGCTCGGCAACGAAAGAGCAGATTTCTTACAAAGTCCTTCCCTAAATAACCCAAAACCTCTGACGTAGTTCAGTTCGAGTCGCCTTTACCCATGCGTGACAGATTCTTTCATGCGTGTCTATGACAATTAGCTCATTCAATCGATCATTACTTGGGAACAAAATCAGATGGCTTGCGGAGTATGAGATAGGTGCAATATCCAATCGACTTTGATACCTCTTGGTACCATACTTGATTTGGAAAGGTGAAGATTAGATTGCACTACCCTCGCCCAGCAGAAAATCTGCCTTCTGGAATTCTTCAGCTTACAGATCATTGATGCGAAGAGTTTGACGTTTTGTCAGCCGAGATTTAATGTTGGCTACAAATCTCAATACGAAGGCGATGCCACGAGAGAGTTTCTCGAGAGAGATGAACTTCTCGACGTCGATGATGGGTGACAAAATCTTGTTTCTTAACTTCATCAGAAACTGGTAGTTCGACGTGGTTTTTGTTGAGCTGTGAAATTTCTTCGGCTTGAGGCTTGAGGCATTTCGTCGGGTCCATTTCATCAGAGTTGATTTTCTTGTATCTGACGTACGGAGATGTTTCTCGTGATGAGATTGGCGGGGTTCTTAGGGTCTTTGATGTGGAACAAAGGTTCGGAGTTCCTTTGAAGACTTGATCCAGGATAAAATTGCTTTACAATCTGTTCAGTTGATTAGGGACTCTGCTATCTGTGAAACATTTGTCAGATTGATACAGGACGTGAGGCCCTGACCGGTAGCTGACATTAGCAATGATAATTACATTGTATTTGCCAAAATAAACTTAAAGGTGTACAAGCCCTTGAAGCCAAAGATCTTCATGAAAGCCTGTGAGTTGTCATTGTACGACGATGCTTCAAATTATATAATAACAGATAACATTAGGAATTACAAGAGAGCTTGGACTACCAAACTGGCCAGACAGGTGTAGAGCAAATCGCATCTTCGGGGAAAATGAAGGAAGAGTATATTGCAACACCTAAACTTTGTAGGTTTACAAAAGCCATTTCAGAGCAATTAAAGGCAGTGATTGTCCCTTGATTTCAACATGAAGTTAGAGAACGGTAATAACCTTTAAAAATTTGTATTAAACGACCAGCAAAATTACATCATTAGATAGAAAATAAAGAAAATATATCTAAGATGAAAGAAATCTTCACAGAGTTAATCAACAAGACAGATATAACAAAAACGCTCAGGAACTAAACACGCTGGAAAATTGCCAGATGTGACGCTAGCGCTACAGATACATTCTACAGAATGCTATGCAAGATATGGAAGCAGAAGATTTTAGCCTAGGATTAAGCTAAAAGTTTCAGAATGAAGCTGTTAAAGAAGGCTAAGAACAATCTTTGGTAGACTTAGGGACGTCGTATTGCGTTGTATCTCATACAATGTATCCTGGAAGGCTTTGGATCTTGCATGTAAAAGCTGAGCAAACAAACTACTTCGCCTCTATCAAGTAAGGTGGAAGGAACAAGGAAGCACCATAGAACAGGTTTTCTATTGTGAGAATCATCACAGCATAAGTAGTAGAATATAATGCAAATTTGTATTCCTGCTTGGTGACTATGAAAAGGCATTTTATAGAGTTTACACTGAAAGTGTCTAAACAAATTGGGGAGCAATAATGTACTCCTGAAATAAGAAAAAAAGCCCTTTAATCAGGACATTGTCAATATTAGCATATGTGATGTTCTAGACCCAACTGGTGGTGGTTGGAC
The DNA here is from genome assembly GCA_003991215.1 of Morbakka virulenta. Classification (NCBI taxonomy): domain Eukaryota; kingdom Metazoa; phylum Cnidaria; class Cubozoa; order Carybdeida; family Carukiidae; genus Morbakka; species Morbakka virulenta. The sequence goes on from RDPX01000037.1 coordinate 1,371,490, forward strand.
TTGGTGCCTAAAGGTAGATTAGGGCAGTGTATGTTTGGATTTTTCTTTCTTGTTATCGACTGAGTAATCAAAATACAGTGGAAAATATCAATAACTGCATCAGATAAAGAATGATAGAAAAACTAAAATAAACTATCCTGAGTGCCCAGACAAGATATAACTGGTATCAAGCGGAAAGAATGATGTACACAGGAAAAAAATCCCTCAACAGTAACAATAACAGACTTGGTTTAAAAATCAATGCTTGGAAGGCAAAAATAGTAGCAATAACAGAAGGGTTTAAAAATCAATGCTGTGAAGGCAAAATGATGAGATTTTATCCCAAAACATTCAGAATGAGTTGAGCAGCTGACAAACAATAGACAATATTGATTATTTTGTGTGTTTAAGTGTAATTATTTTCAAAACAGGTGATGCGAATAAAAATATCAAAGTCATACTGGGAAAATCTAGTACTGCACTTAACAGATGTATCATTATATGAAACAGCCCAGAGCTAAACAGGCGGATAAAAAATGTGAGTTTTCAACATATGCTTTCTTTAACTTCTTTAGATATGTTAGCCGGTGTAAGTCAGCAACGATAAAGTGAGGTAGAGAGCAAGGATAGATAACACTTTTTAAGGGAGGATGGAAGCAATCGATTGGCCATTTTCTGTGTATGGAGAGCACACAGCAACACAAAACAGCATGAACATGGGCTACAGAGGGCAAAAAGAAACGAAGATGAAGAAAAAACTTGGAGAAGGAAAGGAAAGGAAGAAATTAGGATTTCAGACGTGGAACGGGGCTGCTAACTGCGGAAAAGACAGAAGGGGATTAAAGCAGTCAGTCAACAATTCTCTTTTCCATAAGGAAAAACCTACTAAGTTACATCTATTATTATGTCACGGACATGAAAATACAATAAAAATTGACACTATTTTGAGAACTGGTAGCAAAAAAATCTCAAACCATTGAAAAATGTGACCATGATTTAACCATTAAATGTAACAATACCTTTATTGCTTTTAAAGAAAGGAAGTTTATGCACATTCTTATAGCCTGTGGTAAAAGTATGGTTTATTCGTATAAAACTAAATCATCACTGCTTTACCTAAAATAACTAGAATAACAACATTTAAAAGTGGAAAAGTATTTTTAGGCTTCTAGCTTTCAAATGCAACTTTAGAAAATACGTTTTTGCTTGTACTGTTGATTGCAATACTAATACCAGCCATTTCTCTTACACCTTAGTAAAACAGAAGACCGCAAATACTACAGAAAATATGCTATAGAAAGTGTATTTCTTTGTATGATGACTGTGCACATGACACGTGTCATACATATGGTTCCTTATATGGCCAGTTATGACAGGCATGTCTCCAGAGGGAGAATTTTTGTCAGTGACCAAGATACTTCGATTCATTGGAGACTACTGGATCCTACGGAAGAAAAAAGTAATTCCTATGTGTAATAACTAACCCAAAATTTGCTTTCAGTATTAATTGTGTGAAAATATAAAATCCTATCTTGTGCCTATAATTCAGTAAGAATGTAGTGGAAGCATTCTTGAATTAACGGCTTTGCTGAAAAATTAAGATTTCTGTACAAATTATCAATATTGCCTCTATTTTTAAGATAATCGAAAGCTCCTTTGGCAGGGCTTGTGGCAGGACTCTGTTTGGGTGGTATTCACGAGAGTGTAAATAGTAAATTATTAAGCTTAATTCCTTTTGATCTAACGTCACGGTCTCTAAACTTTTTATTCATGGGGACACTTGACACCAATCCTTTATTTTCTGGCGCTAGTCACAGGGTCATCTACTCCTGTGTGACAATTTTCTAAGTATATCATCTTTTACAACAAGGGTGTACATTGATCAGAGATAGAAGTGAAACTTTGTATTGAACCTTTTTATTGAACTTGTACATAAACTACTTTAGATAACAAGTACCTTGTAAAGTATCTACGAGGTTCCACATCTACAGATTGTTGTGGCACAACATACAACATCAGCAGTAGTGATGGAACTGCCCCTTTGACTTCATTATTATATCAAATGGAGGTAGAAGATTTGAAGATTCTAATATTAGTAAAGATTTTAAATGTTCATGTGAAAGTTTCGCTATGAAATTGTTCTTTGTAAATTTCATTTCTANGTGTGTACATTGATCAGAGATAGAAGTGAAACTTTGTATTGAAACTTTTTATTGAACTTGTACATAAACTACTTTAGATAACAAGTACCTTGTAAAGTATCTACGAGGTTCCACATCTACAGATTGTTGTGGCACAACATACAACATCAGCAGTAGTGATGGAACTGCCCCTTTGACTTCATTATTATATCAAATGGAGGTAGAAGATTTGAAGATTCTAATATTAGTAAAGATTTTAAATGTTCATGTGAAAGTTTCGCTATGAAATTGTTCTTTGTAAATTTCATTTCTAATGATGTTTGTTAACAACGAAAAGTTGCTCTACACATGGAAACCATTTCATAAGTAAATTGCTTTTATTAAAAAAGCTGGCAAAGGCTTTGTATAACCAAATGATGTTCCCTTATTTGAATTCATCCTTGAGCATGTCACTGGACTGGAAATCAATTAGTTCCATATGATACCAGCTAGAAATTCTTTCAGCATCACACCCAAGTGAATTTTGTAACAGGCTTATGTCATCACCCTTTTCATCCAGATTGACAAGTCTTTCTTGAAATTGCTTCTGCACATTTTAAGTGATATCCTATGTGAAAGCTTCAGGGAATTCTATTTCAGACTTCTATTTCAGTTTTTGGCAACATTCAAAATGGCTGCCTAAATTCTTTATTCTGAAGTGATTTTTATTTGACACTAGTTTTGCTCTGAATGCTATCATATGACTATACAGATTACAAATAAAATTGGCTTGTCCTTGTAATTTCAAATTTAAAACATTTAATTGTCCTGTTAAATTAACAGTGAAAACTATTCTCCAGAGCCATTCTATGTAAGAAAGCAAATCCTGTAGATTATCGCATTGCTGCAGAAATTGGGCGATTTGTTTTCTTAAACAAGACACTCTTGAAAGCACTCTTCTCAGCTTAGCTATCTGGCTGCTCTATGATATGACAAATCTGAATATTTTGTCTCAGTGTCTTTGTGAAATACCCATAACTGATGATGACAAAGTTCCCATGCACGTATGGAGTTTACAACGAACACAACAAGCTTGCCATGTCAACATACTGCCCATAGAGCTTGTTGGTGAAGGATAAAGAGTACAAACATAGGTTTTAATATTTCTTCCTGCTCACATGTTTATATTATCTGCCCTACCAAACATATTCTGCTTCGGGCATGCTTTCTTTTGCCGTCGATTGTGAGGCAACTCAGCTGTTCTAATGCCAGTTTTTAACCCGTAAATTTTTTTTCACCTCCTTAAAAATTTCATCTCCTGTGGTCATGTCATGCATGCTGTGCAACGAAGTTAACTCTTGTGTAACATTGAAATCTGAGTCTATACCACGAAAAAAACTAATAGCTGGGATTTATCACACACATCAGTTGATTTTTCCATACACATTACAGCAAGTTGAAAAACAAACTTCATATAAAATTTTAAGATGTCTACTTACATTTTTCAATTTATTCGTGGAAATAAAGCGATCTTTAACTTACCTGTTTCTCTTCTTTGCAAATAAATTTGTGGAAATATTCATTTTTATTTTCTTATTTTAGCAGAATCTAAAAAAAAAAATTGTTTTCAAGGGCAAACTAGAGGGCCACATGAAATCTAGAAAGGGGTTTATCCGGGCCGCTGACTGTAGTTAGAAGACCCCTGATCAAAGATAAGCAGTAGAGACAAGAGCTATTTCAAAACTGTTTGAAAAGATATACAAACATTATTTTGATAGAACAGAAAAGATTTTTTCAGAGACAAACGAGTTTGCTAAAATTTAGTGAGGAAACTATTACAACTATTGTACGCTATTCAGTACTACTATTTTCCCCGGGTTTTTTTTTAAATCAGAGAGAAATTAGTAAACCACCTGCAAATGAAAACATTTGTTGATAATGTAGTCTTATACATTGCTAACAGAATCAAAAACGTCGTCAAATTTGATCAAAGGCCTTGTTTTAATCTAACTCTAAAAATATGGTTAAATTTGGGAATCTGAAAATGAAATGTTATTGATCTGAACTGTTAAAAGGAACAACAAGCACACAAAACGTGTTCAAGTGTGCCACACCTCTCTAACTAGAAACACGGATGAGCATATCTATCTTTAGCACTTAAATAAATCAAATCTCTTCAGTTAAACACGAATTTTGTAAGTTTTTACAAAAAGAAGCAGGACGACAAGCAAGGATGAAAAATAAAAGTGTTGATCTTGAGCCAGCTAGAGATAAACGCTGCTCAACTACCATGCCAATGTTACAAATGACAAATTTTGCATTCAGAGTTGATAAAAAGTAAAGCGCAAAAACAAAAAGCGTTTTATGAACTCATTTTTTAAGAAGATTAAAGAAGTATTTATTGATATATCCTAATATTTCTATTTTAGGATAAATAACAATGGAAAGCATAGAAGAAATACTAGAATAAAAGTATTCAGAGCCAAAATTGTTAATATTTGGGAATAAAATGTAGAAAAATTTTATTTAACTGCCATTGAAAATCGATAAAAAAACTGTTATTGTCTATGAAAATAGTATTTAACCTATCTTCGTTGGATCGACACCTATAATCGCTTTAAGGAACTATTGTAAACAATTTAAATTTTGTCCTTTTCTAAAAATAATTGTATATACCACCTTTCAACGGCTTTTACTTTATTAATTTTAAATAGGACACATGAAAACAGACAAAATTGGCGTGTTTTAAACTCGATTAATATTCTTCTTATAGTTCCATTAATATGGTTATTATTCTATTTAGTTATCCATTCAAAGAACATTTAATCGGATATTGATTTAAATAGACCACAGAAAAAACCAGTTTTTGTAGCAACAATTTTCTCATGGTGCTTTACTGTACACACCCATGACTGAGAAAAGATATAAATGTTACATGTGAATGAACTGAAGACCCTAAGTCGAAACAAGTACCTGCTATAAAATTAATTAGGACAGGTAGTGTCAAGCAATTAGTAAAAGCTTTTCGAAAAAATACGTAACGCAGACCGCAAATTCTAAAATAAAACAGGAGGCTTATTAATGGGAAGAAATTTACGCATGAGAGAAATAAAAAAGGGAGTTGATTGAATACGAGAGCTTATTTGACCTGATGAAAGTATATATAGAAGCTTCTTCAAATGCAGTATTTTGTCATTGCTTGAAATTTTGGACGTTTTGAATATCCAGACCTGAAGTAGTTTAATTAATCGACATAATTTAATTGTAACAATACAAGGATTTGTAGATCATTTCGGGCCTTTCACTGGTACCCCTGGTAAACAATGAGCCCATTTTTGTCCTTCACAAATTCCATAAATAGAAGGTCTGAAAGGAAGCAACAGATCAAGAGGAACAAAAAGCAAGCAAGACACCATAAAATGCAAGACACAAGGATCGCCCTCAAGGACCCTCCCTGGTAAGCTTCTCCCTCCTAGTATGATTTAGAGCCTCTAACATGTCAATACCACCTCTCCTGTATGATTGAGCCCTACAATTAAAAACCCGACCAAGGAGAGACCAGATATGTACACTTGACCTTAGCAAAAAGGCCAAGAAGCGAACATATAACAACACTGAGACTAATGCTATCAAATGAGATCAGAGAAAGTCAATGAATTTAAGGGTTGCATCAAAAGTAATGCCTTCATGAAAGCCGCATGTAACTGATAACAATAATTTAATGAATGAAAATTCTAAAGCTTTCTTCAGAAGTTAAACCTTTATTCCGTACCTTCATTTCTTAATAAAGTTATCGGATAGCTGCATGTATTAATGTCAATGATGAACAACTGTAGCTAAGCCATAGCAACTAGCTTTACATCCTGTCTCCCCGATCAGCTTCTGATCAGTGCCCAGATTTCATATTCGGAGTTGTAGTGATTTTCACAAACATATTCCTTTATCTTAGGACAAAGACGAAAATCGCATGATACTTTGAATTCTTTCTAATGACTTCTCTTCTGTGCGTTTAGGGTCTCTGTGTAACAATCTGATTCTACTGTTCACCTAAAGTCTGAATTGTCATTAAATGCTTTGAATATTTTTGATAGTTAGCTTTACTTCAAAGAGATTACTTCGGGTTCATAATGAAACAGCCAAGTTTCGTCTGCAGTAGCGATATTGTGAAGAAAAGCTTCACGTTCAATCGCATAGTAAAATGCTCAGGATGCTTCAGTTCTTAAGAAAACAAAACTGCAGGTATACTTATTTTTCAACATAAGAAAAACAAGGATGGTAGCAGTTGGGCATGTTGGAGAAATGAAAGAAAAGAGTGAGTGTTACGTCAGCCACTATTCATCAAGTTTCTCAAGTTATTCGCCAAGACATTTGCATCTTGCTGCCTTCAATAGATAGCTCTTTAATTTGCTCCTCGTGGATTCATGTGGTATTATTGCTTGGCCGGAAAGCCAGAGAGATTTGGCAGGCAGCTGACTATACGGAGGTCTTAAAATCAGAACGAGACTATACATACGAGGATTACTTAGAATGTTCAGGTTCTGGTACACACGGCATAAATCTAAGTTATTTGGAAAATAATTGCTTACAAGGACAGCTTGCACAGGCAGCAAACTATGCTGCTGTGCCATATTGAAATTAAATAACTTTACTAGCAAGATTTGCTAGTTATATTTGAGAGTCACACGAGATGGAACAAACTGAGCTGGTACGAACTAAGAAAATTAATCAGAACACTTCCCATAAAAACACCTCTAGAAAAGACTAAGACAATCCAGTTTCTTCAGTAAGCTACTTACAAACATGTCTTTAAACTCAAGCAATAACATTAAGATGAGATTACTAACCACCTGTACATCTACAGTAAGAGTACTCCATGTAAGGGCGGATGGTAGATTTAAAGAGATACAAATTGGTATAGATTGTATCTGCATTCACGATGTCAAGAGCCAATAGAACCTATGGTTCTACCATTTCACAGAAAGCTGTGTTTCAGCCTCGGTTTTTAATTTTCATCAATTTTTCCTTCCTTACCCGCCGAGTCTCTATACTTTAAACAAAGACGATTTTCAGTATCGGAAATGGTAAATTTTGTACAGTTTAGTTCCCCCAACTTTATGTTTACTCTAGTTGTCTTATTTGTAGCTTTATGATTCCTTTTCCTGTATATGTCCTTTAGTAGTAACAAACTAGGGGTACAAATAAATATGCTTATTTTCTCTCACCTCTAATCAGAGTCTAGAATGACAAAGAAAATGAATAGTAACTTGTTTACCTTGATAAAAATGAGCTATTTTTGTCGCTTTAGTGCCTTGCATTTCTTTTATTGAGTAAATGAACTGTAGATCAAATGTACCTATGTTGGCTATTGTCTTTAGATAACTGTAATATTATAATTTTTTTTTCTCGTAGTACGCCTTTTGAAAGAGTCCATTTGAAGGACTTCTCATTGTCTTAAAACTTAATAGTGCTACTCATAGCTGTGTATAACTGCTTTTTTATTTATGAATTCTGCGCCATATATGGTATATGGTACCGTTACAGTTTCACCGGGGTACTGGTATACTGTAATACAAAACGCTAAAACTTAATCCCTTGAAAACCTGTGCCAAGAAAGCTATTGACCATTAACCTAAATTAGTTCTTTGTCTATTTTCTACAAAGAAAAGATTTGTGTATTATGCATATTTCTCTTTTTCAAGGTTGCTTTATAAATAACTGCATCCCAGCACATATTATGGAGCCTTTTAAATTTAAATGTTTTCCATCAGTTTCATTCACAATTTTCACAGAGCACTGGCTATTTAGGAAGCTCCTCGTTTTATTTAAGTAGCAAGGTTTTGCATATACTACTTATTTTATTCATTTTATGGGCCCTGATGAACACAATTTTTTAAAAGTATCATTAATAAATCATGTCTTTATGTCATAGCAAGATGATTCTTTAATGTATTTTGTAACATTCGGACATTGGTGACTTTAAATAATCAAGTGCTTCTCGACCAACCGTTTCACACTGACACTGGTCACCAAATAGAAATATCTCTAATCGGTATTTGCAGAAGATTTTTAAGGCAGACTTATTTACATCATCTTCTTCTCCTCCTGCTTCTTTTTACTTCTTCTAAGTGCGTTGTCTTAAAACGTTGGCGATTATAGCCATCAACTACTTCTTTTTCCTCAATTTGTGTAATTAGTCGGTGGCATTGGCTCCTATTCAGTTTGCTGGATAATTTTTAATGTCAGTCTTTGTCCAACTTTTCTTCTCCTTTTATTAATCTTCGTCCATTAAACAAAAAACTTAAACTGTTATTTTTGAAAACGTGTTTAAAAACACTAAGTTTTCCTTTATTAATAATAACTTAATTTTGTTTTCATTTAGTACTATCCATCTCTTCACTTTCACATTATTGATTCTTTCTGCCAATTCTATTCTTAGCATTATTTCGAGGAATCACATCTCAGCAGCTTTCATTCTACTTTTCAACATTATATACAAAGTCCAATCCTCAAAGTAATAGAGCAGAGATAAGTAAACATAGCAGTGTAGTAGTATTACATGACTTTTGTTTGCTATTTTGCTGGTTCTAAGTAATCTGTCCATTTCTATAAATGCCCCGTTTAATGCCAAGAAACACCTTTCTATCTAAAAGAATCAAGCTGGCTAGATAACTAATTGCTTTGGTTTGTTTTATGTAAACGTCTTCAGCTATGATGTTACTTTTTGGTGCTGCCATGCTTTTTGAAGTAACCATGCACTCTGTTTTCTTCCCAATAATGGACAGACCCTTCTCTCTGCTTGCTTCTGCCACCTTGCTGAGCAATTTTTGAAGTTCTTTCTGAGAAGGCTCCTACAAGTTCGGTGTCATTTGTATATTAAAAAGTAGCTTTGAATTTATTTTTTTGCTTTGAAACGCCCATCAAATTATGGAAATTTTTTTTTGTTTTAACGACTACGCCTCGAAAAAAGGGCATTGGATCTTTCCCTCAAACATTGATAACAAGCAAATAAATCCTTAAGAATGTGTAATAGTAGATTTAAATGACTCTACTTGGTCTGGTACTCACTAGTTACGCTACTGAAAAACATCAAAATATTTTCATTACTTTGATTCTTGTGTATTAGATCGCCCCGGTGAAATTTTTACCATTTATCTAGACCCTTGTATTGCAGTACTAAATGGAATTCAAAAAAAATAATTTGGCTGTTTGTAGGCGACTTTGCCCTTAGATTTTGAATACTGAAAGTCAGCAATTTTTCTACTTACAAAATATCACCGGCGAAATATAGCCAATGGACAAACTTGGAAGACAACAATATAATGCAGGTCCTAAACTTTGTAATGTACAAGTATTAATCCAGAATTACTTCTAACATTTAGACGGCGCACAGAAGATGCAAGAGCAGGCTTCTGTGGCAATAGTTTGAAATATGTAAATGCAATTGCATCCGTATCCGAACCTTTGTGTGCTTTGGGATCGGTAACCTCAAAAACGTTTGACACATTGAAACTGTCAATTCTAGTTGTTAACTTTGCACAAAGCGTAGAGGCCCTGGTTGCATGTAATTGATGATTAATTGACAATTTTAGCACTTTTTTCTCCATGGCAACTGTGCTTGCATTACGGATTTTGTGTGCTTACCTTTTTGTGATGGTTTTAAAAAATAATTTTGCATTTTCCTAAGTTTTCATTAATTTAANCCCCCCCCCCCCCCCCCCTATCATCAGACTCAGAATTGCAAAGGATTTTTGATATTTTCAAGAGTGCATTCACGTTTTGGTCAGTATTTAAGTAGAGCAATAATGTATACCACTGTGTCCATAACATCCGTCATGGGATACGATGTTTTCACTGTATCCTTAATCGCAAAACTAATGGAGTGTCCTTGCCAATGCGTTGTCAACCCTTGTTCCTCTAAGATTTTTGTCGAAACATCACATTTGAGCCCAAGTATATTACTTGTATCATTTTATGTCTGTGCTTTTATGCTTTGAAAAGGCAGTTGTATCAGAATCAAACCATCTTCGATGGCTGCCACTAAAGTTTCACTTTGAGTATATGAGACTTTAGAGAAACCAATAAAATCTTTTAATGCAGCAAGACCATTGTTAAGCTATTCAAAATTGAATAAACCCTTTGTTTGATATATCCTCTTATTGTCAGCAATTAGAACATAAAAGAGATTAATTTGAATCTTTTCAACCTTTTTTCAAAAAACATTTCTTGCCTTTAGATCGAAAAATTCGTTTTGTAAATCACTATAGATATACTTTTGCTGACACGATTCTAGCTTTTTATCATTATCAAGATGTTTTAGTATATTCAAATCGTTCCATTCAAGCTTCATACGTTGGCAGAGGTTATTATAGTTATCTCTACCACTACCTCCAAGTGTTGCTGTCCTTTGACGTGAAAGATACCTTAGACATTTCATAACTTGGACAAAAAATTTTCTCTCTTCAAGACGTCGTATTTCGATCTTATTGACAGCCAGTTCACCAAGGAGTCATAAATCACAACTTCTTTTTGTTGAAGCCTGAACGTCAATGGATACAGTTGGCACTTTTTTGCAATCACTTATCCCTGTGGTGACAAAATGATCTTTTTTATTGTGTTCTACTAGCATTTTAAACTTGCTTAAGCTAATAACAATGTCATTGGTTCGTTGGTAATCTGCCCACTTAAATTTTGTAAATCGAAAATTTTGACAAACTCTAAATTTCTTTTCAAATTTGATCTTAGGAAAAAATAATTATAGTTTGGACAAAATTGCTGAGAAACATTATCCGAAGATGGTAATTTTATCGGCGATACCGATTTACTAGATGTTACTGATGCTTCTTGTAAATTGCGACTCCGATTTTCTCAAAAATATGCCTTTCTTCTTCTGATTGCTGATCAGAACTTTCTTCCAACTACTTATTCTTAGTTTTTAAGTACCTTCTAAATATCTTAAAAGACTCTATGCCTTGATTCACCCCATATAAACAAAATTGAACTATTACTACACAGCACTATTACTAGATCATCCAAGAACATTACATCTGCAAACAAAAATGAAAAATATGTTTACGTTTCTCCAATTTTAAATCCTCTAAATCTATATAATGTTATTTTTGCAATTTTCTTTCCCTCCATATATGGCGTGATCAGTTAAAATTGGAAGAAAAGCTATCCTTCTGTAGGAGTTTACGCTCTAATTTCGTGATTCGGATGTTAGGTCCGTCGATAGGGACATGGAGAAAGAACAACGCACTTAAGTGAAAGATATGGTTGCAAAAATGATCTGATTAAGAATGAGCCCAATAGCTCAGATGGTAGAGCATATAAACACTAGAGCCATAGGTGATGGTTTGAATCAATTTCGATGCAAACATATTTTTCATGTTTTTACAAATCGGGTTTCCTAACAGCTGGGGTTAAAGAAACGATCCGGCATGCTCGCTCTATTAAAACCCTAAAGTTAGACACTTTAGAGGTCAGAAGTAAACAATGATAAACATTTAATAATTATAGCATGAATTAGGCATGAGATTGTTTTGCCTTGGGTTTAAGCTATTTAATTTTAAAAAAATTTATTCTCTTTAAATTTTAGTACAATAAACTTCTCCTTTACAAGATGGGATTATTCAATGCCCTTCTTACACGATTTTGATCAAAACTTGGCTTTATTTATTTGGACTTTATTTTAGTAGGCATGAATACAAACGCTTTCTCTTTTGTTTAAAAAGCTACATTTACCTTTTTTTATACTATTTCAATATTGGAAAGCAAGCAGATTCGTGGAAAAGCATTATGTAGTAAGTTGCAGCTTCCGTTACACTTGAAATTTTATGTCAGTCATCTTGAGAGCAATACAGGTAAAGACATTTGAAAAATGTAAGTAAGGTCTCCAGGGGAAATGGTCAAATTTGTAATTGACCTCTAAAGTTTGTTAAAAGCTGATGTGTTTTACACTTGCTAAATATGTGTCTAGTATTCTTGAACCTAATTGCCATCAAACTATCACAACCTAAATGATAAAAAAATGCAAAAGCGATAGTCTTAACTGAGTTCCAAGAAAAAAATAGGGTGCAAAACTAGTAGTTTTGCTGTAGCACAACATTCATTGTTAAACCTTGAATACAGTAAAAATTTTGAGCTTAAACACTTTGATGTTATTGGGAGAGCAAGGTTTGTTTTCCATTTGGAAGCAACATAGGCCATTTATATTCATTTATCATCATCTACTCTTTGTAGACATAAAGTATGGTCTTCACTTGTTTTACACAGCCAGTCAAAAAATGTGTTGCTTTTATCAATCCCATTTGTTTTCTTTAACCAATCACAAAAGGTGGCGAACTTTCTCGACCCTTTTCTTGTTTTCCGAATCCATAAGAGTTTATCTGACTTTTGTTCGATTATTCTGGCGTCTTAGTCCTGTCGAGTGCCAGCATAAAAAGCTTAAGATTAAAATGAAAATGATTTTAATTCATTTTCCAAAATCTGAATTCCAGTTATACTGCTTTACAGAAAAGTTAATTAAAACGCGACTTAGTCCTTGCAAGCTCCCCAGTTAAGTTACAACGATCCTGTATACCTACTTTATGCTGTTAGAATTTTCACTGCGTCCATTACTGATGTATTTATATTTAATGAGTAAGGTCAGATAGCCACTTTTTGAGAAATTATGTCTTTTATTCAAAGAGTGTGCTGTACTCTTTAATTTTCACCTCCTTCAATACAACGGTAATTGAAAGCCCTCTGCAACTTTACAAAATTTAGGCTTTAAAAATTTAGAAGTGCCATGTTACATTAGATAAAGTGGTATCCAAAGCTTAAAAATTTTCAACAGATTTTTCTTCCCATATTCTGAATCTTCCGCCATTTACTTCTAACCTACATTCATTCAAGTAATTACTGCAATACTGCTTTCACTTTGTGAACCTTAGGAATCTTGTAGGGTTTTTCAAATCTGATCCTAGATTTTCTCCATCACATCAAGTTTTTGCACTATACATATTTATATTTTTTCATGAATTTTTAAGAAAATAATATCCTANCATTACTGATGTATTTATATTTAATGAGTAAGGTCAGATAGCCACTTTTTGAGAAATTATGTTTTTTATTCAAAGAGTGTGCTGTACTCTTTAATTTTCACCTCCTTCAATACAACGGTAATTGAAAGCCCTCTGCAACTTTACAAAATTTAGGCTTTAAAAATTTAGAAGTGCCATGTTACATTAGATAAAGTGGTATCCAAAGCTTAAAAATTTTCAACAGATTTTTCTTCCCATATTCTGAATCTTCCGCCATTTACTTCTAACCTACATTCATTCAAGTAATTACTGCAATACTGCTTTCACTTTGTGAACCTTAGGAATCTTGTAGGTTTTTTCAAATCTGATCCTAGATTTTCTCCATCACATCAAGTTTTTGCGTTATACATATTTATATTTTTTCATGAATTTTTAAGAAAATAATACCCTACCAAATAGTAAAGCAAAAAAAGGCCGGGTTATATGGTTCATTTTGGTAAATTTACTTTTAATTTAGTCTCGCAATAAACTGAAGAAAATTTTTGTTTTCTTAGAACATGCATTACATAACCATTTTTTATGATACGAAAATAAACCAACAGATTTCAACTTACACAACACTCGTTTGCAGGTAGTGTTTTTTTATTGATTTTATCACTAAATGTAGTTCTCTATTGTTATTATTCTGCTGGATTTTTTTAAACAATGCCTAAGGTGTGGGAGGTTGGGTAGAAATTGAAGGAATAACTCAGGTAGTTAACAAATATTTTCTTGTCTGCAAGATGTGTTACTGACCTAACAATGGCCTCTACATCTCACAGAAGACAGTGCTCAAGTGATCCAAATATATTTTGCTACATCTGTGGGAGCTTTACTTTGAAGAAGCAGAGGGGCAACATTACTGACTTTGTTAAGAGTGTGTATTTGGATTACTTCAAAGTACCACTTGGAGAGCAAGACAAGCTTTGGGCTCCTCACATAGTGTGCAAAACCTGTTTTGAGACCTTGAGATCGTGGTCTCAAGGAAAGAATGCAAAACTCAATTTTGGAGAACCAAGCAATCATTTAGATAACTGCTATTTCTGCCTTGTCAATGTAAAAGGTTTCAATAAGGAAAACAAGCAATATTTGCAGTACCGAAGTATCCCTTCAGCTATTCGACCAGTTGCCGACAATGAAGAAATACCTGTACCAATATTTACTGAGCTTCTAAAAATTGATGACACAGATTTCTGCTCACCTTCTTCTGGTGATGAAGAAGACACTACATATATTTTTCAGCCCTGTGATGAAGATAGTGACAAACCAACTCTGTTTACTCAGCAGGCTTTGAATGATTTGGATAGAGATCGTTATCTACCAAAAGAGTCTGTTGGCTTCAAGACTGCAAGAGAATCGACCTGGCACAAGTGTCTCATTTTATCGCAACAGGGAAGCAGAACTGCGGAAATACTTCCATTCAGATGGCCAGCTTGTCTATTGTACTGATGTAGAAGGGTTGCTTCTCTTTATGGGACTTCCAGCTTATGATTCAAGGGATTGGAGGCTTTTTATTGACAGTTCCAAAAGAAGTTTGACATGTGTTCTGTTGCACAATGGAAATAAGTATGGCTCGGCACCAATAGATCATTCTGTAAAACTCAAAGAAGAATATAACAACATAATTTATATTAAATGCAGGCANAGAGAATCGACCTGGCACAAGTGTCTCATTTTATCGCAACAGGGAAGCAGAACTGCGGAAATACTTCCATTCAGATGGCCAGCTTGTCTATTGTACTGATGTAGAAGGGTTGCTTCTCTTTATGGGACTTCCAGCTTATGATTCAAGGGATTGGAGGCTTTTTATTGACAGTTCCAAAAGAAGTTTGACATGTGTTCTGTTACACAATGGAAATAAGTATGGCTCGGCACCAATAGATCATTCTGTAAAACTCAAAGAAGAATATAACAACATCAAGATTGTTCTAGACAGGTTGCAATATCATGTTCATGCGTGGGTAATTTGTGTGGATTTGAAAATGGTTAACTTTCTTTTAGGTCAGCAAGGAGGGTACACAAAATACCTCTGTTTCCTGTGGTACTGGGACAGTGGAGCTAGAGCAGAGCATTGGCTGAAGAATAAATGGCCTCAGCGACAGAGTTTAGCATCTAGCGGTAAGAATGTCATCAATGATCCTCAACTGGATAGGAGGAACATTGTCTTTCCTCCCTTGTACATAAAACTTGGATTGATGAAACAGTTCGTCAAAACTCTTGATCACAGTGGTAAATGTTTCGGCTATATATGTTCAACTTGTCCTGGTCTTAGCAAAGAGAAAAAAAGGCTGGTATATTTGATGAACCCCAAATTAAAATACTTACGAGAAATCCAAACTTTATCACATCCATGAATGAGACAAAAGGAAGAGCTTGGAATGCATTTTGTAATGTGGTGCAGAATTTTCTAGGGAATAAGAAAGCAGAAAACTATGAAGAGACTGTGGAAGAACTACTAATGAGCCTGCGAGATCTTGGATGTAGAATGAGTATCAAGATCCACTATGAACACAGCCATTTGGACAATATTACGGAGAATCTTGAGGATGTGAGTGAGAAACAAGGGGAGCGTTCTCATCAGGACATTAAAACAATGCAATAACGGTATCAAGGCCGGTAGGACTCACACATGATGACGGATTATTGCTGGAGCTTGATGAGAGACAACCCAGAAGCTGTACATCAGAGCTCAGCCAAGAAAAGAAAGTTCAGATAACTGCTATTTGATACTGATCTGTGTTCCTTATATATATATTTTAATATTTCTATTTTTTTCTGTCATTCTAATTGGATTGCTGTACATCGACTTAGTAATATTTGTTATTCCTTGATTATTAATATACAAAATGTAGTACAAAAAATAACATTTTTATTATGAAACCTTTGATATAGCTTCAGGTTGATGAGTAAATTCATCAAAAATTGGAAAATTGCATAGCTCAAAATCCTGATGTGATAGACAAAAACTGAATTCATATTCGTAATCAGCAGCCCAAATTTAGTTAGAATTCGTTCAAAAACATTTTGCCAGAAAAATGGTGTTGACCAGTGTTATCCATGTCAAACACAGTAATAAGTAAACTAAAAGTAAAAAATTATTCTGTTGGTTTTTTTTAAAGTTCTGGTAAAAATTTAGAATAAAATGATTCTTAAGATTTTAAAGTTTTTAATATATTATTTGCCGTTTCTTGTATATATATATGCGTATGAGCTAAAAAGTATGAATGTTCAGCTATTAAAAAATCATATTATAAGGTAAAGTTTGTAGATTGCAGCCACTATCGAAGCTCTTCGTCCACAGATTGCACGTCCCCTTGAAGGCCAATGGCTCTGCCGTGTATCACGTGCTCTGATGTTTGCCTTTCCCCACATAAGCACTGGTTGCTCTGTGCTAGCCCGATTCTGTATTTGAAGTCTGCATGCCTTTCGTGGTCTGATCTCAATCTGTTAAGCAAAACTTAGGGAGCCCGATGTAGATCGTGCCCTGGAGGTTCAGTTGACGGCTCTGGTATGTACTGCTTCAGTCTACACTCGGTGCTATTCCACCTCTCCTGCTATTTGCCTGAAGTCCATAGATCCGGAGAACTGCCGTTTGCGTCACTAGCAATGTCTTACATTCTTCTGGATAGAGTACGTCTGGATGTGAGCCTTTGTGGAGCCTGTCTGTGAGCAGTTTGAGCCGTTTCTTGTAAATTTACCTTAACAATTGCAATAAACTTTTCCCTAACAAATTTTGACTTTATGTGGGGCATATTTTACTTGCTGAGTACATGTGTAAAATTTATATTAAATGCAGGCAATNGGCTTCAAGACGGCAAGAGAATCGACCTGGCACAAGTGTCTCATTTTATCGCAACAGGGAAGCAGAACTGCGGAAATACTTCCATTCAGATGGCCAGCTTGTCTATTGTACTGATGTAGAAGGGTTGCTTCTCTTTATGGGACTTCCAGCTTATGATTCAAGGGATTGGAGGCTTTTTATTGACAGTTCCAAAAGAAGTTTGACATGTGTTCTGTTGCACAATGGAAATAAGTATGGCTCGGCACCAATAGGTCATTCTGTAAAACTCAAAGAAGAATATAACAACATAATTTATATTAAATGCAGGCAATCAATCGATTAATAGGTAAACTAGGTAGCAAGCAAGTACTCTTCTTCAGTAGCATTTGGTTGAATTACTAAGATTGTCAAACTTAGTTGGTTTTATTGTAGTATCTCACAAATATAATCCACTGCCCTTGCATAACATGATCTGTCAGCCTCTGGTTCTTGAGTTTTTGTGAAACAATTAAATAAACAGGTACCATCACTCACGTTATTTAACAACCGTTGCTCAATAATATCGAGCATTGTTTTGAAAATCAGTCACTAATGTAGCCGAATCCCGCTATGACGAACTCTATAGAGACCAAGAAAAAGTTCATAGTAGCGGGAACTCACTACACAGAAATAACTTTTTTTTGAGAATTCCAAGCAAAAATAAATCAACATACCTTTTAAATCCTCCCTCTATTATTTAGAACATACTGGGACGTTGGATTTTTCACAAAACTCTTAATAAAATAACAATCCTTGTTGCTGTAATAGTTGGCGAAAAGAAAGTAAGCGTCGTGGCTATTTTCGCTCATAAATGTTTGATAATTAAGCATAATAAAGAATTATTTATGCAAACGATCGCTTGGTAGCGAAGTATTTTTGGTAATGTTACTGAAAAAAATAAGAAAGGTGTGTTTTTTCCTTTTTGCCAATGGTTTTGCCAAACAATCTTGAAATGGATTTATTTTTTATTGCATTTCATCTCCCATTTTGGCACAAAAGAGATTGTGTGTTTGATATATAATTGGATATGTTGTATATTGCTTTATATATATAATTATACATATATATTTTTGTTATTGTCATCGTATTGTCCATGTCCTGTTTATGTTCTCTAACTAAACTCTTGGGTTCTGACTAACTAACTTCCTATCGTTGATTTATCAATAAAATTTCTATTACTGGCAAGTTCATTGCCAATCTGATATTGACATTTACCACTTTCATCTTCTAGTGAAGTAATTTCCTTGAATAAAAGTACTGAAATTTTATTTGAATAAAGTAGTAGACGAATTGCTGAATGAAGATATGAGTACCTTACTTCACGTTGCGTCCTCTTGCGATAACGAGAGACGTTTTTAAATCAATAGATGCAATCATTTCAATGTTTTTTGGCTCCCACCACATCATAGAAATACCAAGTCTTAGTTTTTTCTCTGTGTTCTTGGTCTATTGGCATAGATTTTCTACAAAGGATTTACAAATGTTGTAGGGTTTTCACGGTTTATTATGATGATCTATTTTTTATTTTAAACCAAACCAAGACCACACTCTGGTCAAACAGATACTAATTTTCATTATTTGACTTGGTGCAGTAACACATCTTCATATACATAATACTGACCACTATGGTACTTCATGAAACAAACCTAAATAGCACAAAATTATATTATATACAATTGGTTTTCATTTGTTGATGTGTATAAAGAGAAGTCCAAATATACTTATAAGACATAATAACGACAAAGGAACAAAAAATAAATATGACTTTGCACGTTAGTATGAAAACAGGAAATATTTTGGATAATCCTTTGCATAAAAACTATATCTAATCTGAAACCAGACGTATCTTTTTGGTTAAGGAAAATTAGTATCGAATGTTGCAATAGTTACAAACATTTTTATTCCAGGCATACCTTTTTGTGGTCAAGAGGGAGCTGAAGAGGGAAGTACCTTTCTACAACTGCCTTGCAGTAACGGCTCCATAGTAGACTTTCCATGAAGGGAAAAGAGCTACATTATTCTTCGAGATAGTACTGTTATTAGTAGTGTATACATGACCTATCTAAAGGAGTCCAACCTCATAACATTTTCGGATGAATCTGTATTCCGTATTAATTGAGTAGTGACGGATTTCTTGCCTTACAAAGGAAACAGATTCCTTTTTTAGATCATTCGGATAATAGAAAATTAAACCTTGATCGTACCTCCAGAAAAAAACACCATATTGATTTAGGTACAAAAGCCAAAAATTAATTTTGTACCTAGATAAAAATCAAAACCCAGTTTGAAAATAACCCTAGGTTTGTATGGAATTTTTACGATAGTATGATGAAAATTAAATGAAAGGAGAAAAGAGGAATAGCTGTAGAAGACGTATTTAAACTTTATATGGGGAATAACACCAATACTATTTCTGTAACTGATAATGTGTAAAGAATCATGTATTAATATGATGGAATATTCTTAATCTGAATGTGGGCTACTTTTTAATCAATTCACTTTGAACTTAAATTACTTTTATCTGAATTATTTTATCCTTGACAACTTATAAATATAGATTTAATTTTTCCCCGGGAAATGCACACAATGAAAAATTGCAGCTGTAAAAAACAACCTACAAAGTCAAAGGTAGAATTCAGTAACAAGGAAGCACTGTGGGTATCTATCTCATACGAATTAATATTAATTTATGTGTTTTTTTTAAGAAATAAAAGCTGCTGTTTGCATTCTTTGAGATAGTTTGACGTGGAATAGACTTGTGAAAAATATCGTTTTATTTTCCTCTGGTACTTTTGTCTTGGAGTTTTAACAATTTTTTGAGTAGTTTTCCTGTTGCGTAGAACGTGCAGGAAAAGTACTGGACAATTTAGTGTTGCTGGGGAATTCTTTGTATTGCTTCTCTACGTTCTTCGATACTGGAAGGATCAACAGATACCTTAACCTTATCTTTTTCATTCATAGGACTTTTGTAGCTGCTATCTATCCTTCTTCCTCTTAATTTGTGTATAAATTTTCTCATCTAAATTGTAACCAGATTTCTGGTAACAAAAAATCTATTACCTATAGAAACATTTTTATATGGACACGTGATATTAAATGGAACCATGGATTTGTCAGTCGTTACAGCTTTTCTTCGTGTGAAGTTAGAAAATTCCTTGTGATAAATATGATGGAATCTCTGCGTTGGGAATCGACAGGATTATATTTGTAATACCAACAGGGTCATCTTCAGTCTGACACTTCTTGGATTTTCCTCTTGCCTTCTCATATAATTGCTCTGTTTGGTCTTTGTGCAGATGCAAGTAAACTGCATAAACAATGAAATAATATTTAATAACATAAACCAGCAGCATCATGGCCAGCTTTCAAAACACAAGAGAAGTGAAAACCAACCAAGAAACCACTAATCGAACTGCTTCCATCAAGCCCTATGGATGCAGAACATCTCATGATCACCTGTAGATAAGTAACCTCTTGTACCAAACCAAAGCGTTCCATAAGGTTAAATGTACGATGGCAAGGGAACTCTCTTGAAATGCAGTCAATAACCAGGCCAATGGTAGGATGAACTTTGATTATTAAATATGTTATAAGTTGTACTGGACAGAAAAATTTGACTGACTACTAAAGTGCATTTAGGAACGGTTTAATTTCCTGTATTGACTATACCTATTAGTAATTATTTGAATGAAAATATAACATAATTAAAGCATACATTTAACTGGTTCCATTTTTAATAAACTTTAAATCTCATTGTCAGTTTTATTAGTGTAAATTAAACTACTTATATGAAATAAATATTTGAAATAAATATATGAAATAAATATATAAAATAAATATATAAAATAAATTTATAAAATAAATATTTGAAATAAATATATGAAATAAATATGGAACTTTTCATCGTGTAAGGTTTTCTCAACAGGATAGAGTTTTTCCATACCTCTTAACAATACTGTTAGTTATTACCGATTAGAACCCAGACCTTTCGCTCACTGGCGGTCAGTAAGTCAATCACTGCACCACCCAATCGCCATGTTTACTTTACTTTATAACTATAGATTTATAATTTTTCCACAGTTGATTATCATAATATAAAAAAAGTTACTTTTCACGATTACTACTTCTGGTAAGTGTTGACAGGCTCCATAAATTATCAAGGTTGAATACACCGCTATTCAAAGATAAATTCTACGGATTCAGTTTATTATGTTTCATTTGCATTGTACAATGCAGCTTTTCTTCATTAATTAAAAACATACTGACTAACATTTTTTAATTTTTTAATGTCAAGCTATACCACATTCTGGTCAAAGTTTATCAATTTCAACCCAACATTTTGAATCTCAAAGCTTTAAATCTGCTACAGACCAAAAAGGTAGTTTCTTAATATTTCAAAATAACTATTACAGAAAAATGTTCATGTAGTGGTTATTTAATGTTAAAAATATATTTTTCCTTACTTGCTTAGAGTTTTTTACAATGTCAATTGGAAAGATGCACTCCCAATTTTCTAAAACTTTGAAGATTTTTCAATAAGTTGTATTCCTTTTCAATTTTTAGGCTCATTCCTTTGTTGTTAATGCATATACGAACAATGATTGCCTTCTTGGGACGAATTACTCGAAAAAAATCTTGATTTTATACCATGAAGAGAAGGATAGATTTACTTGTCATTTGTTGATATTTTTCCAATTGTTGTAACAAACAAGATCCATTGAAAAAGAGAATTTGAACACTCCTCTGCAAGGAACCACAAAGAAAATAAAGCAAAAACAAAATACACTAAGAGCAACAGTAAAAAATGAAAACTGTAAAACAAAAACTACTCTAAAAACTGTATATTGCACCTGTCTTAGCAATCAGTCAATTAATATATTAGAAATTTCATAACACGTTGTCCGAAAATGGCAAATGTGTGTAAAGTTTCTTGTTCACATTGGCTTATTTCTGGTTTTGGCATCTGCTATTATATTTAGTCATCCTAAGAAAGTTGCAAATAATTGTAGTTATACAACTATAAATATGCATATTTAAATATTTACATGTACTAGTTACAATATGGAATCCGATTGTTTTTCTATTTGCTTCACAACGGAATCGAAATAAGTTGTAGCCATCTGGAGAAGCTGCAGAAGGACAGGGTTTCAAAGTTTGTGATGAAATAAGCTGTCCTTGTAAATTTATCTTCTGCCTTTAAACACGCCAAGTTGCTACATATCGTTAGTCTTTAAAAGAGGAAAATAACTAAGCCATTTTAAGGAAACGTGAACTAAAAAGCATAGACCGCAGAGCAGGGTGGGTTAGGTAGGCTTTAGTTCTCACACTGTTTTTGCAAAATTAATATTTTTTCTTCTGTGAAGACTATAAATTTCTTAAATCATCACTATCTACGTTCTTAGATCTAACAAAACTGTAATCAAAAGAAAGATCTTAGCGTTTTTAAAGCTATCCGAACTCATTACAAAGCAAAATGAGAAGACTATGACAGAGAGCACTTTTCGCTCGCATTTTCTAGGTCAGCCAATTTGTATTTGCTGTTAGGTCTCTGTAAAGTAATTATTCAAGTCTTGGAGATCGATGATAACTATGAATTAATAAGATATGCAGTCTGTGACTGTAAGAAAACAGTCAAACGATCCTCTGATGTATGATTAGTGTGCTTTTTTCCAGCCAACCACTCGTTATCCTCATCTTAAATTACGTTCTGAAAAAGATAATGGTTGCTCTATGACTTCCCTTTTATTCTTTTGAAAAGTATTCCTACTTATTTTCATTGATATTAATTGTAACAGTTAACATTTTATGTTTGACTGAAGAAGTATATATATATATATATATATATATATATATTTATGTGTGTGGTATGTGTGTGTGCGTGTATATATATATATATATATATATATATATATATATATATAAGCTTGCCTATGAAGAACTCATTTCGAGAGTTGTTATGCTTCCTGTTAACTGAAATCAAGGGCAAGAATATTTTTCAAGACATGAGTAGCTTGCTTGCTTCTCTCTTTAAGTATCTCTTCCTTGTAGATATTTGATATTCGCATATAAAAATGAAAGAAAAATCATCCAGAAAAATAAAAATAAAAATTCCTATCAACAACATTTTCAAAGCGAAACTTGCCCAACAGAAAAAAAAAACTTAATGTAATTCTTGTGACATTTGTTGAAATGAGAAATACTCGAGATAATTAATTATATAATTTTTAATTTTTTCCGGATAAGATGGAACTGTCGAACACAAGTATGCAAGCAAGTTGGAAACATGGAAACTGCAACAGTCAATGCTTATTTTAATCATTTGAACTGTCATATTCGGTTCCTAAAACCATTAGAAAAACGGATACAGTAAACATACTGCTTGTTCCTTTAAATAATTGATCAATGTCTACAGCAGTAAAAAAGGTTTCTTTTAGTTTTAACATTTACTGTTTGACAACAGCTTGCGTAATTTCAAATTTTCATTTCAGCTGTTTGTTTCCTATCTGTTATCTGTGCTGCTTTTCTAATAAAAGAGAAAGAATTGATTCCACTGTGTAGTCTACTGACAAACCACTAATGGCACTATCTTCACCTAAATTAATTAACTAGACTATTTTTTTATTGGTAAGAAAAATATTGGAGTCATCGGTTTTCTTTCCATGATATGACTATGAGCAATATTAATATTAAAAGGAACAAAAACGAGCTGGTATAATCAAGCTCACTGCGTCTAAAGAGAAATGTTTTTCAGCCATCTTGCCAAAATATTGACTTACAGCTTTATAGGCCTGTTTTTAAGCCAGGTGATTAATAAGAAATGGAAATTTTATCGACAAAGCAATTTTTGAAAATGCATTACTTATGCTGTAACTGTTCATAACCGTACTGAAACAATAATAATAGATAAAAATAATAGATTAGATCCTAATGCAAAAAGGCATCCTGACAATTTGAAATGGTATATTGAGAGTTGCATTTGAAACCTTTCATGTTCATAAGAAAATTAATTAAGGTAGAAAGAATTATTGCAGTTCCAGTTTTCCAGGTTTCACCGTTTTTCAAATTCCAACTGTTCCACGCCATTTCTCCTCCTCGTGTAAGTAGACATCAAAATCGTTATTTTTGCAGAATTTAAGAATAATGTGGGGTCAATCAGCCTTTTTGACAAAAAGTCTTCTTTAGAGTTTACACAAAAAAAATTATTACCAGTAATAAGATTTACAATTGTAATCCAAAGCAGGCTCCAAGTGGTCCACTAGCTCACTAATTAAACACAACAAAAATGACAAACAAGTGTGCCCACCTGAGAGTCCACTCATCAGTGGTTTTAGTTCGGATGTGGTCACTTGACAAGACTCCCTTTGTAGTAGTTAACGATACACAATAGACTGAGTTCTTGATTTCCGAGAGCTATCATCGCAACAGGTTACAAATCAACACGACTTTGAAAAGAGTAATCGTACAGTAATCGCTTTTGATTTTAGCAAAAACATATTTAAAATTTTATGCTATGCATTTTTGAAATAAGTATTTGTTGGGGTGTGAAAAGGGAATCATCTTGGGAATTATGCAAGAAAACGATCCAGAACATGTCCTTGATGATAGAGAAAAGAAAAATGATGACACCAAATGTGGAATTATATCATGTTAATACTTATTTTGGAATAACTTTGAGTCTAAGTTAATGCAGTCTGTTTGACAGCATGAGCATTTGGTTTGGCATAATTATTATAATATATTAGCATAATTAAGAATCAGGAAAAGGTGAAATAAACCAGATGAGTTTAGAGACAAGACAGTGAACTGGTTTTTTCTGGTTTTGCTCTTGTTTAAATTGCTTAGGTATTGTATTATAACAACTTACTTTTCAATAATATTTCCTCATATTCCATTTTTTTGAACCTGCGTGCCTGCTTCGGCCAATTACTGATGTGTTGATACCATCCGCGTTCAAGAGCCACATTACAAAGTCGAACACAATATCACAACACATACTCGCACAAAATTTTTTTGGTGGTTAATTTTCATAGTGTGGAGCAATGGCGAGATGACCACTGAGAACTCATATTGTAATTGCTTACTACAGAAGTGACCAAACACATAGATGATCCCTGGAGAGAATTTAACAATAGATTTCGATGGTGACGATTGCTTTATAATTAATTGTTGTGTTGGAATAATACTTTTACATGCATAAAAAGGTGCTGTTTTCTTAGTTAAAAACTGGTCTGGTTTTTATTTAATAAACGATGCGTTGAACGCTATATTATGATTTAAGTACTAGTGCCTGTCTACAATATAATAGGGTACAAAAGTAAGAAAAGTTGAGATTTAAAAATACTAACAGAATTTCATAAGTTATAAATAAGTTTTAAAAAATGGTTTGAAAATTAGTGAAATAGTCTTAATTTTGCCTGCATTTAAAAAATTGGAGAAGCCTTAGGATTTTTTGTTCCAGCACAGATTTAGTTTCATGATCTTGCTAATAAAAACTGTGGAAATGATTTAATAAAAAAGTAAAGAGAAAATGGATACTGGAAAATAATTTTAAAATTATACAAATTCCTAAGGCGAGGAAAATATCTATAGAAATTAAACCCCAATTAGATGGTTAGGTCCATGGTACTATCAGCAAAAATTTATCACTTTAAACTGCACTGTACCAAATGGTAAGCTTTTTGAGTAAGTTTTACATATTTTCCACGTTAGTCAGGCCTCCAAAGTTTGGAATTATGGAAACAACACTGGGAAAACATTGGTTGTCCAACACAGGTACTAAAGCTTCAAGACAGTCATTGTTTTTGGAGTACAAAAACAAAAACTGTTAAAACTTTAACAGAAAATTGAAGTGTACCATATTGTTTTTTTCAGATCTGAAGTAACGATGAATGAAGAGCTAATTTGCTGTAGAGTTAACTATACCTTACATCCATTCTCTTTCAACAGATGGTTGCTATGTAGAAATTATTACAGCTGTCCTCTGGTGCCAAATTTGAAAGAAGGTCTACGTAAAAGTAAAGCTGATGAGACTCTTGTCAAGTGCAACTTGAAATAAATCAAATACAAGCTGTTTTACAGAGTAGTGGCTTGTTAATGGATCTAGGGAACTTATTAAGGTTGTCAATATGCAATGTTTTACTTTAACTACGTAAAAGGCATAGATTGTGTGGTTTACAGAGAGTACAGAGAAAATAACCAAGACGTCCTTGTAAACCTAAACACATAGTTATCGTTATAATATCATTGATTTTCATTTCCAAAATACTAATACTTGTACCATTGATGAAAGTGATATTATAGTTATACTTTCTTGATTATTGAGCAGAATATTAACTTGATAACTTAAGGATGACGATGTTATAGACAATTGGGGTTTAGACATTTGTATTGATATTTGTATTAATTGCAGCATAATATATGTATATGAATATATATATATATATATATATATATTTGTGTGTATGTATGTATTTGTATGTGTATGAGTGTGTATTTGAGTGTGTGTATTCCAATTGAGATATCTGACAGAAGTAAATCGAATGAAAAATTTGCTTGGCACATTTCTTTTTGCGAAAAATGTATCTTTACTTAAAGCAAATACTTATCCTAGAATGGATGTTGAATAAAGGTCGAACAAAAATGAAAAGAAATGTATTTATTGAAAACATGTATTTCAGGGAGAAGAGAGCTTCTTGTTATGTGGACAATTCAGTAGAACAAAGCAACGTGACATGAAATGATTACTGCTCTTTGATAAAATGTATATCTCAAATATTGTTTTTCACTTATAGTCTTTGGCACAAACTTTTAAATATGATGTTATATTCACTCTGAGCCGTGGCGGAGGAGCCGTGGCTTAATGGTTAGTGCACTGCACAGTAACCAAGAGTTCCGGGGTTCGATTCCCCGAGCTGTCGAGGAGAATTTAGAACTTTGCGAAAAGAAAAAGCCATTGGTTGGCGTCAGGAAGGGCATCCTGCCAAGAAATTCCTCACTGCCAAATCAAAGTCCCTGTGAAGGGCACCGTCTGAGCCCCAATTGCTGGGGGAAAATGACGTTAAAAACTAAAAAAAAAAAAAAAAATTCACTCTGAAAGCAAGGACTGAAAAATTGCATCATGATTAATTTGTGAGCTTTTGGTTAGAGTCATTAACCCCAAACACCTGTTTCAGGGATCTCCTTTTCACAAAACGACAAAATAACATTTAAGAGAAAACAGTTACCTTAAATTTTTTCATTTCTGTCAGCCCTGTAACCAGACAGTGTAACACAAATATAGTCAGTTAAAAGAGTCACATTAAGTTTTTAAATTCCCCATCAATTAAAAATTTAGAATCTCGAACTCGATTTTTCAAAGACAGGGTGGTGTCTTGACAGCAATCTTCCCCTTCTAAAACAATAACAAATAAGTATTCTTTGCTCTAAACCAGCATTCATCAGGAGGGTTGCATCAACAAGAGGTACAGTTCTCTGCAAATAAAATATTAGCTCTCGTATAAATCCTGACGTTGTTTAATTTGCGACGAAATCTTATAATAACCTAGACTTAATGGTCATGGTAATGTACAGATAGGTGATCAATATTCATTTTCAGTTGAAGAGACCGAAGATCAAACTCTTTTAAAAGCAGGTGAATTGACATGCGGAGTATAATTTTGTTTCTTACAGAAATTTAAAAGCCGAGCTGTTCATCAGATAATTACTTAAATAATAGGCAAATCGGACATCCTAGATTTTTCTTTTATCCAGAACACAGTAGGACAAACCTGAATTGGTTGTTTCCTTGAGAAAAAACCCTGTTTTTCACCCTCAGCTGTTATTCGACTACTGGTTTTCATTTTATCAAATATTAAGGAAACATGTTCTCCTTTTGTGAGTTTTATCATATGAATGGGCAAAACAGCTATCAAATGTTAGTTTGAGAAAATGACAACTGTTATGAAAAGGTACTCGACCTATGCTGGTATTTTCTCAAAGCAATGGAATAGAATAGTTTTTATCTCTCTGTGGTCATCTGCTTATCTTGCGATGCTCATTTTCCCATCAGCTTCAATATATCAGTGCAAAATGCCTTGTTTAATTGGTACCATTGAGAGAAAAGAGAGTAAATGAATAGTATGAAAAAAACAATTTTTTTTGCTATTAATATTAGGTCTCTAAAACGTTCTACTTACTTTATCTCTTTTTTCTGCCATTAATCTTGATTCTAAATGTTTTTATAATTAGAGTCTTAACTTAAAACAATTAATTTTTAGCATTTTGCAGTGAGCTGAATTATATGTTATGAGTTTTATTTACCAAACATAAGTTTAATAAGGATAGTAATATCTCTGAAGAAATCAAAAAGAGTGTTAGACCAACTTTGCTGGCACTTTGTAAAATGTCTACTGTAGATATAGCTTGAGTCAGCAGTCTAATGAAAACCAGAAAGACATTTTATTAACATTTTTTTAAAAATAAACGAAGCAAACAGAACCATTGTTTACATTTCTGCTGAATACTATCCAAAGATGAAAGAGACGAGCCTGGAAAATTACGTTGTCTTCTGATGAAATAACGATAGAGATATTGCTGATAAGCCATGTGATGAGGCTAGTATCACTCACAACCTAATCCAAAGTAAGCCATTAGCGGCAGGACAAAAAATAATATTGAGTATAGTTAAGTTTTGATAATTTTAATGCGGCTTTTCATTGTCTGTATTTGATAAAGAATGCTAAATTGGAGTAAATAATGCCACAGTTGATACTTTCTCAATGTAAGTATCATTTTCTGATAGACCATTGCGCAGTCAGTGAAGTAGCAGTGGCAGAGTGGTTAAATCAACAGCCTACCATGCTAAAAATCCAGATTTGAGGCTTAAGCATGCCCCTGAAGACACTCTGCCCAATTCGTTTTGCCGCTACCATTGGCATACTACTGAGTTTGCAAATGTTGTCAAAGATAGAATTAGGAAAAGTAAGAAACAAATTAAAAAGTGTAAAGAATAAAAACAAATAAGAAAAGTAATCCTAGTCTTGGTTCCTAGTCTTGCTTAAAGTGAAAAGATAACTAAAAAAAACAAAAAACAATAAAATAGCAAAGAAATCGCAGCATTTTTTAAAAGCATAAAAAGCCATAGAAACCATAGTAAGCCATATCAGGCTTTTTTAACAAGTAGTCTACTAGAGTATTTGTTATAACTGACGGTACCTTGCCGACAATGTTAGGGTGATAAACGCAGAAACAAAGCTTTTCTACTTATTTTGTAACATACAACCCTTTTTTGAAATTTGACAATAGATTGGAGATGATTCGCCAAAGTGTTTGTCATCCCCAGACTTTCATAGACTTCTGATCTCGTTTCCATACAAGAATACCGTGTCGTATATTGAAAAGTATACCAACATTAGATACAATCCTATTCAGTGAGTCATCAATGCGAATCAAGACCAAAATAGTTCCAACAGTCCTTGATCAGCACTAAAATTTAAGACTTATGGTGCAAAAGAATGGACATTGAGGATAACCTTGATTTTGCCACTGAAAAGAAATTATTTCAACAGTTTAAGAATTAGTCCAAAAACAAATTATACTGAACAAGTTTCTAAGATACCATGAACTTTGATATACCACTGAATACCTTTCATCTGTCTGCAACAATGTTGGAAACAGGATCTTCAGGATGTAGTGTTAAGTACTTTTTTACAATGTGTGTCTTGACAAAACTGCTAAGTAAACAAAGTATATTCTTTGCATATTATTTTAAAGAATTCTCTACAATAAGACGTAACGTTCTATAACATTCTCATTTGAGATTGAATAACATATCACCTCGTTTGGTAACAGACTATAAAACAAAATAGCAGTGGCTAATACAAGCACATTTGAAAGACTAAGAAAGAAGCAAGGCACTCATTTAACTCATAAATGGAATTTGCTACTTATATATACATATATGTGTGTGTTACAACGTAATCGAAGGGCTAGGTATCGAGGAAGATAATTCTGTATCACAAAAAGTAGATCCTTTTGAAAAATTGAGACCAGAATTATGATGTTCCAGTTGCACAAATAGCGGCATTGGAAATAAAGAATCTAGTTTACATTTAGAATTGATTTTAATTCTTAATTAACCAAACACCATACTTTGCAAGAAAGGTCAAGGTCTCTAGTCTTTCTGTTTGCGGAAGCTTAGCTAAAAACCTGTAGGAATTATAATACCAATGCTTTATTATACCATCAGAAAATATAATAAGATAGTTATTTGACTTAAGGTCTTTTTATTCGATTAATGTAATGAATATATTAAAAGAACAGAGAAACGACTAGAAATTTATTACAAGCTTATTTTAAATGTTGACATTTTAACAAAAAAGCTGTTTTTTCCTCCATTTGAAATTTTCTTTGTTTTATCTTATGTTGCTGGAAACTGCCAAAAACAATAATATAAGAGCAACGACGAAAAAAAAAACCCCAAAAGCATGAGATATTTTTATAATTTGTTTAAGGTAAAAGGCGATAACATTAAAAACTAATTTGACGAATAAAATTTCTTTCAAAATTTACAAGAGTAAAGACATAGCTTAATCCGTGGTCAGATAATGGTATGAAAATGTTAGAAAACACATCTACACTTCCACAAAGTTCTGACAGAATAAAAATCATTCGTTTATCTCTTGAAAAATATTGTGTGAAAATCATTTAAAAACTTAATCAATTTTTTGCAGAAAAAACAAAAATTGGTTAAACTAAAAGCTAAAGGCAAAATTGGTTAAACTAAAGGCAAAATTGGTTAAACTAAAGGTCAAATTGGTTAAACTAAAGGTCAAATTGGTTAAACTAAAGGTCAAATTGGTTAAACTAGAGGTCAAATTGATTAAACTAAAGGTCAAATTGGTTAAATTAAAGGCTGAAGGCAAAGTTGGTTAAACTAAAGGTCAAATTGGTTAAACTAAAGGCTAAAGGCAAAATTGGTTAAACTAAAGGTCAAATTGGTTAAACTAAAGGTCAAATTGGTTAAACTAAAGGCTATCATAACACTACTAGGGAAGCTGTCATCTAAGAAAAATTTATAAGTTGGAGGTGGGGAGGGGTAGTTATAGGAATATCTTAAATATTTGTGTAAAGTTCTACCTCAAAAATAATGGGGAAAATGGAAAAATAATTTAAGCAAAAGGTAATTGTCACGAATAGATGAAATCAGAAGTTTGACTAATGTTGACTAGTCTTGACTGATGAGGACATTATGATAATACAACAGTAATACAAACAGTAGGACAGTAATGTAAACATTTCTTTGCCAATTGATAAATATTTTTAGATTGACCCTTATGCCCTCTTTATATAGATTTACATTGCTGAGCTTTTATGTGGAATCGTTTGCTTTCTTTTACTTTCTATGTAGCCAATGTTAAATAACTTCTTAATTTTGGGGTGGGCTACACTTTTTTATTTATTCAAAAGGCTAGGAATTACTTTGACTGCTCAACTGTCAAAATATGTGATCATTGACATGCATGTTTTTAATCATTCGTCCTTATTTATCAGGTTGTAACAATATATATTATTTTCATTATTAGTACTTTAAGGTTTCATTACTTCTTCAGTAACAAGATTTGTGTCCTCAAAAAATCCCTGGATTTTGTGATGACGTGGTTTGTCAAGAATAATCTTCATACCTTCTTACAATGAGGCAAGGTCGTTGTAGATGAAATTTGCACGTTGTCATCAATTATCGCCTTGTAATAATCTGGAAGCGCAAAAAAATACAAAGTATACCAAAAAGATACAGGCTACTTCTTTAGTCTGTTTTGATTAAGTTAGACGAACCTGACAAAACAGAATCTCTTTTAGCTTTACTCTGTATGTCAATAAGATCAATCTGACCTCTAAAGTTGATCTTGTTGAAAACCTTCGGCTTGACAAAGACTTGCTTTTTTGGAGTACTACCGTTATTTAAACACAATATACATAGATGTGTGTCCTTGGGTGATATTTTATATATTTTTGTACTTCATTATACACTCGTCCACCATCAATATTGTCACGTGAGACTCTTAGATAAAGCTCTAGATTTCATCTTTCAATGCACAATATCCGGTCGAAATGCTACCTTATGCTACAATCTGCTTCGTTGGGAAAAGGCGATGAAAGATCTAGTGGCAATGAGAGGCAAACACCCTACTGGAATAAATGTAGGATATCAAACGAATTCTAAACTGTAAACATTTTGAAATGTTGAAGGGTTACACCATGGGTTTATTTTTATTCCAAATAACAGGCCATCTAAAACAGTGATATTATTTGTAAGCGATTTTACATCCAACGTCTTCTCCAGGAGCAGTGTTGGCTCTTAAGAGCTAAAGTAAATTTAGTTATCAAGAAGTATTCTTCTTTTAACAACGTAACATCTAAAATAAAATATTATACTTATTTAAGCCAATAATTGAATAACAGACTTTTAATATTGTGCTGAACTTTCAAGACGCACAACAAAGTCAACTGGTTCCTGAATGTGCAGATGGAGAATCTAGATGTAAGGTTTTGCACTCCAATTGTATTTAAATGCATTTACAATGCATTACAAAACCTTAAAAAATGTTCGATTTTGATAGGAACTAAAGTAATCTTCCTCGATAAGAATTCAACGAGAGTAATTGCAAACCTAAACAAGATCAACATTAATATTAGGTCAAGGTTTCGGAAAGATTTACTACAGTNGAAGGCAAAGTTGGTTAAACTAAAGGTCAAATTGGTTAAACTAAAGGCTAAAGGCAAATTGGTTAAACTAAAGGTCAAATTGGTTAAACTAAAGGCTATCATAACACTACTAGGGAAGCTGTCATCTAAGAAAAATTTATAAGTTGGAGGTGGGGAGGGGTAGTTATAGGAATATCTTAAATATTTGTGTAAAGTTCTACCTCAAAAATAATGGGGAAAATGGAAAAATAATTTAAGCAAAAGGTAATTGTCACGAATAGATGAAATCAGAAGTTTGACTAATGTTGACTAGTCTTGACTGATGAGGACATTATGATAATACAACAGTAATACAAACAGTAGGACAGTAATGTAAACATTTCTTTGCCAATTGATAAATATTTTTAGATTGACCCTTATGCCCTCTTTATATAGATTTACATTGCTGAGCTTTTATGTGGAATCGTTTGCTTTCTTTTACTTTCTATGTAGCTAATGTTAAATAACTTCTTAATTTTGGGGTGGGCTACACTTTTTTATTTATTCAAAAGGCTAGGAATTACCTTGACTGCTCAACTGTCAAAATATGTGATCATTGACATGCATATTTTTAATCATTCGTCCTTATTTATCAGGTTGTAACAATATATATTATTTTCATTATTAGTACTTTAAGGTTTCATTACTTCTTCAGTAACAAGATTTGTGTCCTCAAAAAATCCCTGGATTTTGTGATGACGTGGTTTGTCAAGAATAATCTTCATACCTTCTTACAATGAGGCAAGGTCGTTGTAGATGAAATTTGCACGTTGTCATCAATTATCGCCTTGTAATAATCTGGAAGCGCAAAAAAATACAAAGTATACCAAAAAGATACAGGCTACTTCTTTAGTCTGTTTTGATTAAGTTAGACGAACCTGACAAAACAGAATCTCTTTTAGCTTTACTCTGTATGTCAATAAGATCAATCTGACCTCTAAAGTTGATCTTGTTGAAAACCTTCGGCTTGACAAAGACTTGCTTTTTTGGAGTACTACCGTTATTTAAACACAATATACATAGATGTGTGTCCTTGGGTGATATTTTATATATTTTTGTACTTCATTATACACTCGTCCACCATCAATATTGTCACGTGAGACTCTTAGATAAAGCTCTAGATTTCATCTTTCAATGCACAATATCCGGTCGAAATGCTACCTTATGCTACAATCTGCTTCGTTGGGAAAAGGCGATGAAAGATCTAGT
This sequence comes from Morbakka virulenta, assembly GCA_003991215.1. Taxonomy (NCBI): domain Eukaryota; kingdom Metazoa; phylum Cnidaria; class Cubozoa; order Carybdeida; family Carukiidae; genus Morbakka; species Morbakka virulenta. The sequence goes on from RDPX01000037.1 coordinate 1,405,398, forward strand.
GGCAATGAGAGGCAAACACCCTACTGGAATAAATGTAGGATATCAAACGAATTCTAAACTGTAAACATTTTGAAATGTTGAAGGGTTACACCATGGGTTTATTTTTATTCCAAATAACAGGCCATCTAAAACAGTGATATTATTTGTAAGCGATTTTACATCCAACGTCTTCTCCAGGAGCAGTGTTGGCTCTTAAGAGCTAAAGTAAATTTAGTTATCAAGAAGTATTCTTCTTTTAACAACGTAACATCTAAAATAAAATATTATACTTATTTAAGCCAATAATTGAATAACAGACTTTTAATATTGTGCTGAACTTTCAAGACGCACAACAAAGTCAACTGGTTCCTGAATGTGCAGATGGAGAATCTAGATGTAAGGTTTTGCACTCCAATTGTATTTAAATGCATTTACAATGCATTACAAAACCTTAAAAAATGTTCGATTTTGATAGGAACTAAAGTAATCTTCCTCGATAAGAATTCAACGAGAGTAATTGCAAACCTAAACAAGATCAACATTAATATTAGGTCAAGGTTTCGGAAAGATTTACTACAGTGTTTTACATGCTGGCAAGTCAATAATTCCTCAATTGTGTGTGTGTTGGCTCTTCTATGTTCTCTAGGGAGAAGGTTTATTTCTTTTATAAATTGTTTCTCATCAATTCTTCTCCAAATGACATACGTGTTTCTTTGCCCGAGTTTCCTTCACAAACCAATCAGGTTTTGGACTCTGTCATCACAAATCAAAGTTTAGACATAGATTATTCATGGGCTTCATGAAACTGAAGCTCCTTGTCTAAATTATTCCTGTAGTTGTCTTGAAAGTATGTGCTTTTAAGCCATCTTCCTTAATTTTAAACTTTTTACCATTGCCTATTACTGTCTTGGGTTCGGTTTTCCTGGAAGATGTTTAATGTTGTCCCTGTCTTCAAGAATTCAAATGATTCATGTGATACTAGAAAATATCGACTTTTAAGTCTTCTTTTTGGCAGTGGAATTTTTGTAAAACCTATGCATTATTATTGTTGTTCAAGACAGATTTAAAGGATCCTGCACCACAGATAAACGTTTTTATGTAATAACAGAAAGTACCTGAAGATTGAGGATACTTCTGATGAAGGACATGCTAGAGGTCTGGATATTTCCAAGCCATTTGGTTTGGTGTGTCACTCTGGATTTCTTCATAATCATTCTGGATTTTGGGTTTTTGGAAGGGGGTGTGGTATATTATTCAGTCCTTCCCTCAAACTGTAAAATATGTGTCATACTGGATGGTGCTACACCTGAAGACTATTTGATAAAAGGTGGCGTTACTCAATGTTTTTTCCTTGGTCCAACTTTTATTCTTCTATTTATTCAGTTCATCAACATTTATGCTTATAACACTACCTTGTACTCTGGCATTGGCCACAAGGCAACTCAGAAGGAATAAGTCGAACCTGTGAAAGATCTGAAGTCAGACCCCAGGCTACCAGAGACTACTGAAGATAGTAGCTAGTTTCTTTTAGTATGTCAAAAACAAAGCTGATGTCTTTCAAATAAATGAACCAACAATGAGCATATATTTCTCTGACAATATATTTCGGATTTTTTAAAATCCATCTTAAGGTCTAAAAGCAATAAAAGAAAAAGTTTAAAAACAGTTAAAAAATATACATCTGTACAAAAATTCCATCATCTATATCGCACTACATACATACATATAATAAAATCACATACGCAAAGTATCGCAGGTAATTAGATTTTAATGACCAACGATCTACTTCTGTATTCAACTTGCTCATCCATCCATTCGCAAGGAGAGACGGCTACTACCGGCAGTGGATGGTTTGG
>RDPX01000037.1:1407429-1457834 GCA_003991215.1 Morbakka virulenta
CGCGTCTTCAAAATCAATTTATCATTTAATGACTCTCGAGGCTCTTTATATTGAAAACATCAAACCGTGTCTAAACACAAAAGATGAATACAGAAGTAGATCGTTGGTCATTAAAATCTAATTACCTGCGATACTTTGCGTATGTGATTTTATTATATGTATGTATGTAGTGCGATATAGATGATGGAATTTTTGTACAGATGTATATTTTTTAACTGTTTTTAAACTTTTTCTTTTATTGCTTTTAGACCTGAAGATGGATTTTAAAAAATCCGAAATATATTGTCAGAGAAATATATGCTCATTGTTGGTTCATTTATTTGAAACAAATTTTGATATGCCACAATGTTTTTATCATAAAGCTGATGTCGTTTAGTAAAAATCTTATCTTCCCTGCGTACTTGTGCATAAGGGTTTTAAGATTAACCCTGGTCAACTTTCTTCTTCTCTTGATGAATGCTCATCAATGAACTGCTTGATTTATCATTTTCGTCATTTTCGTCTTTCGTGGGATTCTATTATTTACTACAGTGAGAAGTCTGTTTCTAAAAAAGTTGGTTCTTTGTATCACGTTTGAAAGTATCTTTTCCCTGAGGGTATTTTGTATCTCTATAAATCTGCCAAACGTCCTTGCATGGAATACTGGACAGGTGCTCCGTCATCTCATATCGATGTTTTTGATAGAGTTCAAAGACGTGTTTGTACCTTAATCTGTCCAAGTCGTTTTGATACTCCTCAGCCTTTGTGTCATCGACGAAATGTAGCTTGCCTTTTTTTATTATTGATCATCGTGGAAAGTGTTCTAATGAGATTTTCTTTCTCATGCCAGCTCAGTTCCTTGCAATGCGTGTGATTCTTTCAAAAAACGTATTCATCCTTATGCAGATGCTGCTTCTTGTTGTAATCAATCTTTCTATGAATGTAGTTTCTTTTCTAGGACTGCTAGATTGTTAAACTCGGCGTCTGTGTGTTTTCCTCCACCGTATGACTTAAATGTTTTTAGATTCGTGGTCAAGCTTAACTCTTGTCCTAACTTCTTATTCTGTTTTTTGCCTGTTATACCTAGTATGATATTTAACCATGAAAAACATACAACAAGTATATCACCCCATACAATTACTAAATTTAGTCATTTTGATTTAATAAAAATGACTTTTATTGATGTTATTATTATGTATTTGAGACTGGTGGTGACAATTACATTTCCATATTAAGGAGGAATGCTCGCTAAGCAGATTCACTTCAAGCACCCAAGCTTTTAATTTAGGAAGCACGCCATATAGCTCCTTGCAGAATAACTACATGTAGAATGTCATTTCCAGATCGGAAACGATGAGCTGTAGCCATGAATTAAAATTTCTATGGGCTATGAATTGGGGTAATCAATTTTTGCTTTGATCACTTGTTAATAATAATCATCTCCAAGTGGACTAACTTTGAACTAGGGGGCTTTTACATTCCATCGGTATTTGTTGAATGATTCTTATGGATATGGAAGACGTGAAAAAGTTTAAGCTTTTTCAGGTCTTCCGCAGTCACTCACAAACAGGAAAGTGAACTCTAAAGCTGTGAGAGCAAAAAAATCTATGGCCTACTGTAAATACAGTAGTTGTGGTATGCCTCAGAAATAGCATACCACTGCACAAAATACGTAATGTTATTTAAAAAAAAGTAAAAATCATATTATTTTCTTCTCCTCAAGCGAAGAGCATCAGTGACTCTCTTATGGCTTTAGAAATATTACAGATAAATTTATCACACCTAAGACTAAAGAAAGAAGTGGTGAAAAGAATTGGTATTTGGAGCTAATGCTAAAGGAAAGGAAAGATAATTGGCTAAAGTGTCCAGAAGACGCAAAATTACCAATATGTTTACGTAAGGAAAAACCGGCGTGGAAATAGCAAGGATAAACGGAGTGGCCACTTGTTATTAAAAGATAGAGATAAGTTGATTGAATGTTTCATTAAAAGCTAAAGCAATAACTAATTATAGTGCAGAACTCCCAAGTTAAGTCTATGAAATCATACTGAGCCTATCAGATTGAGTGTATAGTGTTATTTGGATTCCGCTAGAAAGTGTTTGGGTATTGGTTTAAGCTGGGCTGACTGCAGATAAGTCTGATTATAAAGCCATGCAAGTGCATAGAGCATAGATGCAGAGGATTTATTTACAGAAATCAACAAGTACGAAGTGTTTGTAAAGTTGAAAGGGTCAGTCTTTGTGGTGTTGAAGTAACATAGCAGCATCCTATGACGTGTAAAAGTTAACACACAAGATTGATGGTTTATTTCATGACAGTACAGAAATCAAAGGAAAAATCTGTTAGAAACCAAGTAAAGGATTTTGGTAAACAAAGTATTTATATAAATATAAATATATGTATATATATATATATATATAAATATATATATATATATATATATATATATATATATATATATATATATATATATATATATATATAGAAATAAAGAAAGACATTAGCATTAAAAATCGCCTTGTCAAAGTGAGAGAAAAACTTANATCAGATTGAGTGTATAGTGTTATTTGGATTCCGCTAGAAAGTGTTTGGGAATCGGTTTAAGCTGGGCTGACTGCAGATAAGTCTGATTATAAAGCCATGCAAGTGCATAGAGCATAGATGCAGAGGATTTATTTACAGAAATCAACAAGTACGAAGTGTTTGTAAAGTTGAAAGGGTCAGTCTTTGTGGTGTTGAAGTAACATAGCAGCATCCTATGACGTGTAAAAGTTAACACACAAGATTGATGGTTTATTTCATGACAGTACAGAAATCAAAGAAATCAAAAATATATATATATATATATATATATATATATATGGAAATAAAGAAAGACATTAGCATTAAAAATCGCCTTGTCAAAGTTAGAGAAAATCGTTTGAAATGATTAGAGGAGAAGGAAAACGAGAAATGGAAGACGACACAAATGATTTTAGTATAGACAGAATAGGAGATGTTTGTGAAACTTAAAGGTGGAAAACACATGGTGGTAGGTGGTGCAGTTTAAGTCTTGATTAAGGGAAAATAAACTGCCTTATACAAAAGAAAAACATTATCAAGAAAATGTAGAAAAAAGTATTAAAAAAATGAAAATGAACCAAAGAAAGTGGCTCAAACACCTAAGAAGTTGCGTAAAAGAACAGTAGGACAATATGGTAATAAAGAAAGGAGAACAGTGGACATATAGGATTGGAAGACGAAAAGAGAAGGATAAGACAAGTCATGGAAGAACTAAAGAAGTCAACGAATATAATATTGATGTAAGGATGGAGAGGATTTGGAACTGTAGAAAAGTAAAAAAATACTGATACATATAATATAAGTGAGGAAATCATGCTAAAATACATGGAGTAGAGACGAAGTAATTATTAATAAATGGAAAGGGAATGTAAAAAGTACTAAAAAATTGGTTTAGAAGGTTTAGAAATGCAATAAAACTGGCTAAACAGGGCATGTATAGGTCATGGTTGCAAATTTTTTATTTAATTCTTATTCTTATTACAAAGAGAGGTTTGCAAATAACATATTGATCTCTTTTTGTTGTTTTGAGAGACTAAACGTGTTCTTACAAAGAATACGTAAAACAGAATTTTTTATTTGGAAATAATATCAAAGTTAATGTCTATTGTATTTTTATTGTGCTACGTTTGATATTTAATAGTAATTACTTTGGTTTTCAGAATTAAAGGGCAAAGAAAAGAAACCTCTTTTGGTGAACAATACAACGATCTCTTATGTCAAATAATTGTAAGGGTGTCTCAGATAGTCTTACATAAAAAAAAATTCAAAGTTCTCGAAGGATCTTGTATATTGTTGTAATGGCTAGAACCTGATATAAAATAAATGATGATCTAGCCGAACATTTCCTAAAGATAAGTACGTAACACGGGATTAATACAAAAGAGCAACTGACCTTGCTAACTTAAGGTTCCATTTCTACGTAAATCATCAAATTTCACATTGTGAAAGAAGACTTTAGCTGACACCAATTTAAAACGTAACCAAAGCAACGACATTGGAGTCAGACAACAACTTTCATAGGCTATGCAATGCATGAGCTCAGACGTTGACGAGAAATAATTTTATTTAAAAACAGTACTTATCTGAATTTTAAACAAAAGATTAACGTATTATTAAGTTAATTTTAAACAAGAAAGAGAAAATAGGTAAACGTGTTGTTAAATTGACAACTTTCAAATAAAACTTTAAAAAATATCCTCTGTACCATATATGCACTTACTTAATTAAAGAGGTTTTTATGGTATTTTTGACTAGACAAAAGTTTGCATTGTCAGTTATTCACTAGTGAAAATGCTAGTAGAAGAAATATTCAGCTCATTTGGCATTTTTAAGTACTTAAAACACTTAAATTGGAGCCAGAAACCTAACTGAAACACAAATCTGAGGTAGACATGACAACTCCTGAACAGGAAACAAGCTGCATTGCAATTTCTGGAATACAGTCGTCATTTTATCGAAAATCGATGCAGCTCAATGTGATAGTTTGGTAAGTTTACTCGTAAAAAGGTTAGAAAAACTCCACTTTTTTACTTGTAATACAAAATTAATGACAAAATTATATTGACTGTTCATTCATAGAAAAGGCTAAAAAAACTCTAAACATTACCAGCTGGTGTTTTTATAATGTAATCTATGTATTGTGAAAGAGATTATACGGAATTAAAATGGCTCCTTGTGAAACCAATAGAAAGCATGTTTTTCTTTTTTGACTTACCCATTTAAAATTTAATCTCTGAAAGTCACACAATATTTGAATTCTTCAATTTTCTATCAATACTTCAAAAGCGTCGATAGAAAAAGAAGTTCCAGTAAAAGTTTGTACATTAGATGTATGACAGAAATATCTTTTACTGTTTTCTGTTAAGATGTGAATGTGTTCTTTGAAATGCTAAACTTTTAATGAGTAGAAAGGTTAAAGAAAACTTTCTCTACAAATTTTCCCTATTTTCTAGTTATATAAATGTTGCATAAATTAACTTAAATAAACGATTCGTTGTACAGGACCTGAATATCACATTTAAAATTTCGTTCAATTTAGCCCAAAGTCTATCCACTGACACTTGTCTGAGACCCTTCAGTCGAAAACGCTTCCGACTTAAATAACTTTTTTGCGATGTACAAAGTAAGTATGTTTCTTCGGATATTGGTGCATGTTTATGGGTTTAAAACAAAAAGATGCTTTTTGGTTCAATCAGTAAGCATTAAAATACGGTACTAAAAATAGAAGATAAGGTACTTAAAATACAGAAGCAAAAAATATTAACAGTAAAAAATACTAAAGTATAATATACTAAAAGTAAAAATACTGGAAGTAAAAAATACTAAAAGTAAAATATACTCAAGGTAAAAGCTACTAAAAAATACCAAAATACTATAATACTAAGTCATAGCTTTCATGCATTGACAATCTTGTTCTCTTTGCATTGAGATAAAAGTAACGTACGTAATGGTAGAAAATGTATCTGAAGTTATCAATCGTGAATAGTGCTATGTTAGAATTTGTAGGGTGACTGATTTCTTGGATTAAATGAGAGAAAAAACTAACCTTTTAGTAAAAGACAGGCATGTCATGCACAATGACGTACGTTACTTTTTCCCAATATAATTTATGCCAGTATAGCATAAAATGCAAAACATCATCAAAAATGTTCTTTGTAATGTTGAGTAACATTCACTTCCATTGAAACATTTCATAACGTGATTATCTGGAACTGTTACTTATCTTCTCCAGTTTTAACCGATTTTGACTTCTTAATTTCAAACAATTCAAAATTTAGTGTATGTTTCTTTTGAGTCTAAATATATGTGTGTACTGGCATAAAAATGTGTACAATAGTACATATCTTTAATATTTTCTACATACTTTGACTCTTGAATAACACAGTGATCTACAAATCAAAGTCTAACAGATCGAGTCAAATGTGTATGTTTAAAAAATATTATCATACATGCTCGTCAGAAACATAACCAAAGTAGTCTCCCGTTGAGGGAAAGACTCAGTCGTGACATCTCAGTTCAACATAATCTATACATTAGATTGATATTTTAGTAATTTACCCATGATGTTAAGCTATTTAATGATTATGTAGGACTCCAGTGTGACACGCCACTTCATTAAACCTATAAGTGTAACGATCTGGTGTTTGTAAGAAAATTTACAGTAGAGGCTCATGTGTTCAAAGCGGGTAGATTTAAACAAGCTGTAAGGTACAAAATTCATGACGTTTTTCAGAAATTTGAAGTTGTCTATAGACAACCACATGATTCACATCATTGATCCTGGCAATTGTCATTTCTTTCTTTAGCTTAACCACGATTCACACCTTTATTTTTGTCAAGGATTTAAAGTCCATGGACGAAGTCTGCATATCCACTCTAATTTTTCTTAATTGCATCAAGATGTAAACTAAGGGAAAAACAAATTTACCAGGCAAAACGAAAATTTGGGGTTTTCAGGGTTTTCCAAGCAATGTTTACACCTTTTGTTTCCTGTGTACAGCAAAGCAGTATAGACACAGAAAACAAACCAGCCAGTTTTTTGCTTCATGAATACATGCAAGATCGTACCTGATTAGTAATTGGACAAGAGAATTGATTTGATTTGATCATCGTCAGTGAGATGATTATGAACTCGAAGATTCCAACTTTCACTCATTTTGGCATTAAGAAGAACAGCAATGCTCGACAGGACACACCAGGTCACGGTTGAGGAAATCTTAGATATTTCAAACCATATTTAGTGATCACTCCTTTAAAGCAGCAGAAAGAAAAGTTTGGGTACAGGCAGCTGAAACTATGAAATCTGTGCGTAAGTTACGGAATTCTGGCAAAGCCATAGGTAGTATGGCGGTTTCAAACTTTTATGCGAAAATACAATAATTTAGCTATTTAAATAAATAGCAAGTGATTTAGGCACCAGTTAACTGAACGTTTGTTGAAAACACAGCGGGGTAGCTGCAAAATCACGGTACCTGTTTATTAGAAGATATTAGAATCAACCGTCATAAAAAACAAACCATATTGTGTGTTACAAACAAAGGTATGTGATTTCTTCAAATTCGTTGCACTGGTTTTAATGGAAAAAAACAAAAAACAAAAGCAGTCTAAATATTTTGCTTTTTAAATATTATAATGGTCTGTTACTTTTGTTTGAGTGGACTGTCCTTCAGTATCTACCAAAATAACAAATGTGCCATTAAATACTATTTAAGTCGCACAATGAGCCCTCTTTTAGGATGGTTTTAGAAATAATGGGAAAATCATCTTCTCTGATTTAATAGGAACTTTTGCTGGCCTTGCCTTAAAAAACTAAACGTAAATGCATCCATTTGCAAAAAGCTATTAATTTCAAAAAAAGGCAATGCACAATTAGGAAATTAAGAATTAGTATTGACCATATAAATGGGCAGTAATAACAAAAAAACTCGTGATATGATAAATCTATCTCTATTTATTGACCCAAATTTTAAGAACTTTAAACAAAGCAGTGCAAGATGATTATTTTTATTTTTGTTAATTTTTTAGCATCTAATTTTCATTTGCATTTTCAATTGGATCTGAGCAACAATGGGGAAAAGTTTTGGAACGATGGCGGGGTTTTCCTATTCTATAACAAGATAAGACTTCCTCTCAAATTTAATAATTGGATTTTGATATGCGACAAATGAAACTTCAGAAAGTTTGGTTAGGCAAATCTGATTGACATCAGACTAGAAGCAAAATTTCTATCAATTAAATTAATGTTTCACTACCAGACGTAAAAGCACTGCTTTTTTTTATTATATCTACTTCCTTTACTTATATTTGCCATTTATTTGAAAGAAATATTTTTCCATCAAAAATTATGATACAAAGTGCTCCTGCCTTAGCTAGAATCAATAAACTAAACTGAGCAGACTTGTTGAACAACAGATAAGTCTAAAGGAGCAAAATAAAGCTAACTGAATCTTAATCTCCTTTTTCTCATTTCTGTGTCTCTTACACGTTTCTCTGTATGTCTGTGTGTTTGTTTCCCTCTCTACCTCTTTATTTTCCTCTCTCTCTCATTCTGTGTGTGTGTGTGTCTCTCTCTCTGTCTCTCTCATTCTCCCTCTCATTCTCTCTCATTCTCTCTCATTCTCTCTCATTCTCTCTCATTCTCTCTCTCTCTCTCTCTCTCATTCTCTCTCTCTCTCTCTCTCTCTCTCTCTCTCTCTCTCTCTCTCATTCTCCCTCTCTCTTATTCTTATATTCTTATTTAGCGGTAGTAAAATGAGCCTAAAGAGAGATTTTAACTTATTTCAGTCCTTGTTATAGATCTCCAGCACAGAAAATTTCAGAGTCATAGACTTTTTTGCTGCGTAACTGCTTTCAGAATTTCTTCATCTTAGCAATGGCATGTGATTTAATCAGTTCTGTCCATCTAAGAAATTGATAGAGCTGCTTAATTGTTATGACTGTTTTCAGAATCAATGAGACACTATAATAGTTTTTCCATCTGTCGTGAAAATCCTTGGAGCCTTTGACGCCAGAGGCTCTATTTTTAAAATAGTATCTGTCATTTTGGAGCTCAAGTACTACTCTTAGTGAAGCAAACTTCCTAATGATTGATAACTTCTTAACTGTCTTTTCAAATCTTGACATTAATTTTAAACGATACTGTCCTTTATGCACTTATACTGATGTTGATGCAGTTAGAGTTTGGTAATTGTTTCTTTCTATAATTCTCAAATAAATTGTCTTTATTAGTGGAAAAATCTTTTCTCTTTATATTTCATAAGTTACAAGTTAAGGGCGGGGAAGAAGCACAAAGTATGGCATTACTGAACAATTTCATCACACAAAAGGTAAGTTCTCGGACAACATGTGAGTACTGCAAGCACCAAAGGAAAGATGGACTTGGACTGAGATAATCGCCAACGTCGAATTACATGGCAAAATTATAGATATGTAAATAGGTAGATAGATAGATAGATAGATAGATAGATAAATAGATAGATAGATAGATAGATAGATAGATAGATAGNTATACCGATGTTGATGCAGTTAGAGTTTGGTAATTGTTTCTTTCTATAATTCTCAAATAAATTGTCTTTATTAGTGGAAAAATCTTTTCTCTTTATATTTCATAAGTTACAAGTTAAGGGCGGGGAAGAAGCACAAAGTATGGCATTACTGAACAATTTCATCAGACAAAAGGTAAGTTCTCGGACAACATGTGAGTACTGCAAGCACCAAAGGAAAGAAGGACTTGGACTGAGATAATCGCCAACGTCGAATTACATGGCAAAATTATAGATATGTAAATAGGTAGATAGATAGATAGATAGATAGATAGATAGATAGATAGATAGATAGTTAGATAGATAGATAGATAGATAGATAGATAGATAGATAATTTTTTGTGGAGCATCCCTAATTCATTTAGCCAGCTTAGTTATTCTTGTATTACATGCTTAAGAAATAGGCTGCTGATGTAAAATCCTGCGTTTGTTGGTTTACGATTATCCCCTATTTTGTACTCATCCACTTTAACACATGAAATCTGTAGGTCAAGAAAAGAAATACGTTTGTCCTATTCAGTTCCGTAAATAAATTTGATGTTTCAGAGTCTAATGTCACTAAAACCCTATCGATGTCGTTAAATTTTACCACAGACAAGTGTTCTCTACTAAAGCCTTTTAAAGAAAACACTGCCTATTGCAGTTATTAATGTACTACCCAGCTTTGCTATAAATATATTTGCAATGAGAGGCCCTTATGGGAAATTTGTAGCAGCTTCATCAAGTTATTCACACAATGCTCTAATGAAAGTAAGACAACCATCTTCACACAGGATGAGAAATGTCTTTAAAAATTGGATCTCGATAATAGTCAAAATTTATTTATTTTAATTAGTCTGGTTCAATTTTATTTCTCTTGTCTGCTCTAAAGGTACATTGTGGATAAATTACAAACATAAAACGAAACCAGTATATATATAACATAACAACATTCTGACTATTCACGTGTAACCCAAGAGAGCTAATTACAAAGTATGGTGAATTGGCAAGAGAAGAAAGTAGATTTGCTAGAAATTTGTAAGATTGATAAGGTTATCCCTACATTTGATGAGAGAACATTTAATGTATAACTGTGGTGGTCTCGATCCAAGGGAGACAAAAATATAGCTTCTATCAATATTATCCTATTTTTCCTTCCCTTCAATTGAATTTGATCAGATTTTGTTTGATGAAATCTACAACAATAAAGCAAGTTGGTCCTTTTAATCACATGACAATACTGGTGGATGCTATCGAGTCAATCAAAGCATGTATAACAACAATAATAATAATAATTGAAAAAAGAAGAAGGAAAGAAGGAAAAGAATAAGAAAAATTGTTAGCATCATCATCATCATAATACTCATATACAGTATAGATAGATACAAATCTATATAAAGCTGAAGTCGTACCACGTTTTTTTAAGCCCCTAAAATCATTTAAATCTGCAGCAGGCATTCTTCTCCCACAAAATAAACTATTATTTATGCTTTGATATTGATATTGATGCCTTGAAATTTACATTCATATGCAATCATATTCTCTCTTTCATTCTCTCTCATTCTCTCTCTCTCTCTCTCTCTCTCTCTCTCTCTCTCTCTCTCTCTCTCTCTCTCTCTCTTTCTCTCTCTCTCTCTCTCTCACACTGAAAAACAGATGCTTGTAGTATTTCCGACCGACCCAAAAAGGCAAACAAAGGATGATTTTCCTTTCGACTGAGGAGGTCTCTTACAGTTGATTGTCCGTACCATTTAAATATAATCTTTATTGAAATTTCATTTCTTCTTTTCGGGTTTTCCAAGGAAAAAATTACACAAGCACGAACTTTACCAGAATATAATACTTCGGTACCATGAACTCACTCGTCCACTTTTTTGGCCAACGACTTGGGGCATGTGACGCCCTATAAAAAAATTGCGTAAGATTCAGGTCACATTACATTCCACAAACTCATGTGAAGTATTTGTGAAAGAGATTTGAGTCTGCAGCTGTGATTTGTCGTGACAAATCACAAAAGTCGGTACTTCTTTTATCAGAACAGTTTATCCTGACTTAGTTTTTTCCCATGGGACCCGGGTAGATTGGCTATCATTTATTTGCTATCACTTATATCAAAAGACTGCATGGAAGTCTGTGGTCGCTGTTTTATCAAACATGTATTGTAGAAACTTGATCCTCGAACAAACCATGCCCTGCCCAACAAGTTAAAATCCAGCTCCATTGAAAATTGACTATAATAAGGCTTTTGTCCTGTGATTGGGTCATGCCAAGTATTGCTTGCGTTTAACAGAAATTCTTTTTTGTTCCTGTTGTTAAGCTAACGAAGTGGGGTATTTATAATTTGGCGTTTTTTGACACCTGAAAAGATTGATTTGATACAGGAAAACCCTTAGTAATTTTGGCGATTTTAGGTAATGAATTGTTTTGTTTCAACTGTCATTTTAGAACGAGAAAATGACAAGATGGGACCGTTTTATTATTGTCTGAGCAGAGACAGAAACCATTTTTGAGAAACCACGTGCTGAGTTTAATGTCAGAAATAATAGTCAGTCAGTCTGTACACCTGTTCAAACTTAGCAAATATTCCCGCGCGAATATCAGCTACATTTTGTTTGTCATGGATAAAACGTGGAATTGCAGGGCACCAACTCACGGAAATGGAATTGTTTTAGTATTTTTTTTCTCTGTTGCGGTCTGTGTCTCACAATAAAATTTAAATCACATTTGATAGAAACGAAACGGGATTGTGTATTCCATCCACTTGATTGACAGTTTTCAACGCAGACTTTACTTTTAAAGATAACAAAGAGACAACAAACAAGACCGATTTTTTTTTATCAATGGAAAATTGAAAACGGGTAATTGGTTTGCATGGATGGTATCTTTAATCAATAGTTAATTCCCAGCAACTTTTAACAATGCACGTATTCCTTTAAAGCAGGTACCTGATCTTTGTCCTATTTGGCTTTTCCTTACTATTTTACACAGACATCTGCAAAGGTTTAAGCTTTATTTAACGTTTATTATGGTCTACATAAAAATCGTCAAGGCCGATTGTCAATTTGCACCCCAGTGCTTATTTACCTCCTTGTATTTTTTAGTTTATTCCATTGTAATGCTAGGAAATTAAAATAAACAGTTGTGTGAAATCTCTGCAATGCTTTCTTTTGACGTCATATGGTTGTTTGTTACCTGTATGGTAATCCTCACACCATCACAACTATAGCTGAAAATGATATATTCTAGACATAATGAATATATGTCAGAATAGCCAGTATTGTTCTTACATGGTATATTTGTCTAAAAAGGTGTGAAACACGGTGCAATGACCTTTTCGTTTGGTGCCAGGGGTAAACTATGCAAGTAAAAACCCAGTATTTTCATCAACAGCTCACCACACTTTTTGCTACGAAGATTGGAATGCAGGGGTTATTAATTACTGGCTAAATCCTTAATGTTTCAATATAAGCAAAAACAATTTCAAAAATCTAGCATTCATCTTTTCCTCCAAACTACATGGTTCATCAACAAACACTTGATGAAAAAAAAAATCAATGAAAACACAGAAATTTTAACAAACTTTAAGAAATGAATGAGATATTACTAAAGAAAACCCGTTGAACGTGTCAATTAATAAAGGGCAATTTAGGGATTTATACTAAATAAACTCCCAAGCGTATTTTATTAGTGAAATTTGGTCAAAAATTGTCAAAAATAAAAAACAACTTTTGCTGTTGAAATGTTGGATAAGCTTTTTTGAACACTAGTATTATGAAAATCGAGTTGTAATTACTGTAGTTTGTACTTATCACTCTAATTTAATGGATATTTGTGGTTCGTATTTTAACACCTACATATTCTAGATGGGATTACCGACCAATACATCTTTTCCTTTATTGGTCACCCAATATTTGGGGAAAACCTTGAAAATATAGGTCAGATGTAAATAGGGGAGTTCTAAGTGCTCTTAAAGTATCTGCATTGAAATACCCTAAGACCTTGAAATACCAGATTTATCTCTCAAGAAATTGTCTATCACAAGGGTAGAAGGGGTTTTTTAGCCTTGGTTGGCAACCCTTCTACAGATAGTGACTCGAGAAAAATACTGGTGCCAGTGTCACCCAATCACCATCCCTCTGGAACTTGAATTTTGTATTCAGTCTATTGGTAAGTCTGCTTCTAAAAAGGTATAGAAAGTACCTTACTCCTGAGAACATTGTATAATTTCTATAAATCTACCATCCGTCCGTGCACAGAGTGCTGATGTCACATCTGGACAGGCTCCCCATTATCGTAATGTTCTTGATCGAGTTGGGAGACACTTTTATAACTTGATAGATACAAACCTTCCTGCTACTCTTCAACCTATGGGCCAAAGATAACATTTGACTTAGCTTGTCTTGATATTTTTTTCAGGTATTCTTATGGAAAGTGTTCTTATGGCCTCTCCTGATTGATAAAAGTTAGCTTGTAGCATTCAATGTGATGCACTTCTCTCAACGTCTTCATCTTAAGGCATTTGATGCTCCTCGTTTTAATAAATCTTTCTATGAAAGTAGATTTTTCCTAGGTTTGGAAGTCTTGGACTTCTCAGTGCTTTCCTCCATCATACGATTTGAATGTTTTCAAGTCCTAGGTTGACTCTTTTTTTTTTGTCTTCAACTTTCTTTTCACATTTCCATACACGTAGTGACTCTATATCATGTATGATTCGTCATCAATAACAAAATATTAAAGCGTTAAAATGTAGATATTGTAATAAAATGGAAAAAAGTTGAAGCTGAAGTGCATTGTATGAAATTTCAGGAAGCGAAAACTTTTGTTTTCGCGCGCTGTCAAGCAGTCAACAGTTTGTAGCTTTCACAAACAACCTCCAGCTTGGATACTACGATACTTTTTGCCATTTAATATTTACTTGTGTCTTTTATACAACTCAATCTCCTACAGGGATTTTGAAAGGCATGGTAACACAAAAAGATTGTATTTATAATTTGTTAAGGAGTCACAGCACAACTGATTCTATGAAATTTAGTCTCACTTTGTTGTATTAGGACGTTTATTGGTATTTTGTAATTAAGTCATTTTAGTAAATTTAGCAGCTTAGTCCTACGGTACCTGAATAGGTATCAACGTTAGATATCACATCATATTAATTTTCTGTTATTAATTAATAAAAAATTGTCTTTGGTAATGCTTTGCTTGTTCATTGATTTCAGACTGGAAGTCGCACATGTTTCATCCACAATTACAAAAAGCTACATGCACAACTCTCTGGGTCAGTGTAACGGTATGGTTATTTGTTAACACGTTTTGTTTACTCTCATGTAATCTGGACCGAAATATTTGGGGAAGCAAAGAGCTCACATCTTTGTCATTTGGACACCATTGTGGATAATTAACTGAATGGGTTCCTGTGAAATATCAAATTCTGTGACAATGTGTCGGCAGACTATTTTTAATGATAGCATAATACGTTATCCCTGATCACTGGTCTCCTGCGTCATGACCGTAACAGGTCTTTGTGAACCCAAGTCATATTCCAAGCTTCCACTGTCACATTAAATATCTTCCTCTCACTTTTTTACAATGCTGCAGAAAAGACAGTCTCATTAAAGGTTGCAAGGACACCATTGAAATTCTCCCTCGGCGAAAATCTGAGGACCGAAACATCGAAAGACTGCCCGATGACGGATGCTGTCAAATTTTTCAAAAATAGCTCACAAGTATTTATTATTTATCTGCAACAGAAAAAATGCACGGCATTTCCTTTAAATTGCAAATACATCCACCGGTTCATTGAAATGTTCATGGTTATAGAAAAAAGTGAGTAACTTATACAGCCCTAACGTAGACTAGGAATTCATCAATCGTCACCAATACATGATTCGGGTAGTGCCAATGACATCAGATGGAATGAAGAAAATGTTGATCTAATCAATAGATCAAAAAGTAGGAAACCGTTGTGATTTGTATGGAGCACTATGCCTATCAACTAGCCAATTTCTAGATTATTCGTCTAAGAGAAAACCACTTCTTTGATTTATGTGCCATACTTATCTTAACCCAAATTTCTGGCTGTAAATTATTCCAATGCTTGTTTTTTACTATCAATTTTGTTTGTTTGTTTTAACGTTATTATTCCCCCAGTAACTGGGGCTCAGACGGTGCCCTTTACAGGGACTTGGATTTGGCAGTAAGGAATTTCTTTGCTATCAATCCGCTCAACAAATTCGTACGCAGAATCAACTAGATTTGTATTGTCGACTCGTTCTTTCTTACTCCACATTTACATCATAATATGATTTAACCTGTTATCGGTTATATGTTGCTGCCGATCACAAGTTTATTTTCATTCGCTTTAAAACAGAGAAAGACCATTCACTGAAACCATTTGTTATTGGCATCCCAAATTGCAACTTTTCTAATATAATCAAATCCTTGGAACACTATAATGAGATCGTGAATGGTGAATTTCTGAACATCGTATTTTAAGGCAAATGCAATTGAACCCAAAAGGGACAACTGAGCCTCAAGCCTATTTCCATCAACATCGCTGTCATAGATGACGCACAAGTCACACAACTCTATCTTCCATTGCGGGCTTTTCATTGCTTTGAGCAAAATTTCAGGACACAGAATATTAATCCCTTTGGAGTCATTCTTTGGTTGTTTTTTCTTTTATCTAAGCTTGTATTACAATTTAGAGATTTCTATACAAGTTGGAAAATTTCTAATGCAACTAAAATTTTATTTAATCATTCCACTGACTTAATGAAATCGCCAACAGCCAGAGATGAAATTTGCCCATAACAACGTGTAAATGGGCATTTTCCATACATTGTTTTACTTTGAGTAGCACCCCCAGTTTGTGCTCCTGTAACTGCCGATACACCATCGTAGCATAATGCAACAAGACCAAAAGGAATGTGTTGGTTCATTAGGCCTTGGACTACAAAATAAATCAATGATCATGGTCGTTGTTATTATTGTTAGACAATTTTATTACCTTTTTAGTTAACTAATTAAAACAAATAATGACCAACAACCTTGACCTGATTTTCAAGAGTTCATAAACTAGGAAGGTTTAATGAAACATGGAGCTCACTAATAACATTCTAAAGACAACACGTGACACAGTAAAAGACATGACCAGGAAGGTAAGCATTATTGCTGAGGGAAAGATATGCTCAGCTTGTACGCCTAACATATGAATAAAAGTGCATAAAAAACGGGTACAATAGCAATGGACGAACATTTTAGGAGACGTAAAGAATGGGCCATCCAAAAACATCTTTAAGATAAATAGAGTCCAAAGATTCTCAAAACCTTTGGGTACAGGAGTCAAAGAAACCAAATGCATCACTACCTTGAATGGTCACGAAATGAAATAGAAAATGAGGCTGCAAGAAGGACAAATGGAAAAACAGTACCAACTTGTTTATGATTATGCAACGATTATGCCTTTTTGGGGGTGTTTTTGTTTTGTTGATTTGCTTTCTTTTTTGTTGTTTTTTTAACAAGTCTCGTCGGGAAAACAGTAATGTTCTTTACTTACTGATTACAATGCTACTTGTTTAAATATTATTAAAAACTGAATAACTAAATAAATAACTAACCTAATTAATAAGATAAATAAATAATTTTTTTTCTTTGAAAGGTGACGGTGCAAAAAATGGTTGCTGGCAGAGAATCTCTACTTAAGAATTAGGAAGAACCTTCGAAATTGTAGTGTAGACGGATTCCTCTGCTGAGTATTTACTGAAAGTATCTTGCACACTGCACTACAAAAGAAGTAACTGGCTTTTTATTCAAATGAATTATTTGTTTTAGAATGTTTTTCTATTTGTCGAATATCTATATGCAAAGTGGGTTCTCGCTACTTTGAACTACTTTGACTGCGCAATTTGGCAAGACTTACTGAATGCAAAGGAGCTCAAGATAAATGAACCTATGGTTTGATGATATTTAGTCAATTGCCAAGACTCTACTCCTCATACATTCATGAAGCAGGCTCTGTGACGTTTTTGGTCAAGATGATGACACATTATTTATACAACGTTTAAACAACAAGAATAACGTCAGGGAAATATGGCTCAGAAGGATTAAATTTTGGAAATTTTTGCACGATGATGTACCGATTCAGTAATATTGTTTGTTTTGGTCGTAGGAATGATCCAACCTCCACTGCTTGCCTTTTGCGTAACCAGCAAATCAAAAGTTGCAATCAAAGATCTATTTGTCAACACCCTTGATCGACAAAACAATATTCTACTCAGTGACAGGCAGAAGGGTGCAGAGGAAATTGATAAACCAGATCTGGAGAGCAATTTTTGAGTGCGGTGTCTTTTATCCCAGCTGCACTCAAGAATATTGTCGTCTTCAAATAGAAGACAACGACCTCCAAATACTAAGTATAAATTCAGTGCCTGCACCAGTATGTGCCTGGTATTCTCGGGTCATACTTCTAATGAAGCTGTCTTGAAAAAAAAAATGGAAAAAGTTTGTGCAGCCATTGATTTCAGTAGTTGTTGAAGAATATATGTACAAAACCATGCAAATGATATTGATGTTGGTGTTCTCACATTGTCATGTAATTGAAGAGCACTTGACATATTTCACTTGCAAAGTGGAAAAATGGAAAAATAGGATACTGTTGTTACTGTCCGGTACGACAGGAGGACTGAAATCTGTCATCATTTAATACGGCCTATATTAGCAACGCCAACCAACGGTTAGTAGTGGATTTACAGCAGAGGATAAACAATAGCCAGGATAAATGATACTCCTTGTGATGCAATGTCCTTTTTTATCAATGCATTGTTCAATTAGGCCCTTTATGACACAGAATTGCCATCAGAGTCAATCCCGGGCAGTATTTCAGATGGCACGTGAGGATTTTAGGCCAGTATCCCCTGTGATCTGTTTGAGGAAAACGAACTTCTTTCCACCCCTATCCGGCTTTCCAGACCTTTGTAACGCAGTGTATCCCCCCCCCCAAAAAAAAAACAACAACAAACTATATAAGATAGCAGGGCTATGTCGATGAAAAAGCTGACTTGGACATGATTATTGAACTGGCCAAGTTAGGCTCTAAGTGAAAATTACTTGTTGTACCTTGCCACCACTTGATGAGGTAGTAACCGGCAGAGAAACGAAAAGTAGGTATAAACAATACTTTCGGCTTACCATCTTCGACTGGAAAACTAGTATACTTGAACCACAAAATACGTCTTGTCATACTTGCAGGAGGTACCTGGTGAAGAAGGTTTAAAGCTTTTAACAAGGACTTTTTATCCCACTGTAAAAGCAGGTCAAAGTATTTGTAGTTGGAGGGAAATAAAAGTGTCAGGAATTGAGCTCTGAAGGGATATGCTTTGTTTTATATAGGAAAAGGCCTGATTTGGGGTGCTTTCTACTCTTAAGATTCTTATATACAAGACTCAACCTATTGTGGTACTATAGAGTAAGTGCCAGAAAGGAAATTTTTTTGCAGTTGACAGTATTCTGGAAAGAAAAGTTCGCATAAGCAAACTTAAAATTGTGGCTCTTTACAAAAAGTTAAAAATAGAAATCTCCAAAGATGCGATTAAATACTAATTCCTAATACATGCATCTTGAAGTGGGATGCCATGGCTTTGCAGGTATTGACATCATTTATGCGATATTATGTTTGGGGGAGTAAGGTTGTTGCCTTGTCGCCAATTGAAGTTTAGCAATTGGTAAGAGGTCTAAGAGAAGCAGAAGAGAAAGTTTCCTTTTGTTTATATTTAAAGTGAGATACTGAAATCAAAATACCTCCGCTGGCAGCATTGGAAATAAATAGCTTTTAAATTAAAGGTCACCTTTAAACAAAAATGTTGTCAATGACCAAGGGCTGGCTAAAACTGTCTCCTGTAGCATAGTTCTTTTGTTAACTCAATTGTGACCATCTATCTACGCGAAAGCAAGCACTGGAGTTATGATTGCATTTTGTCACATCTATTTTTCATGATAGTCACAGATAATGATTAGAGCATAATAGAAAAGCTGTAATAAAAACGTTTCCCCTTTCCTTTCTAACGCAGGGTCTAAAATACTTCAAGACTCTTCCGACTGGAGAATAAAACTATTATTTTGACCTCTTTTCTTTGAATACAGAATTAATTACGCTCATGAAAAATGTGATATCAAGCGTTCATAAATAAATATATTAGAGAAAAAGGAAGAGAGATTATTAAAATTTATTTACTGCTAACAAAATGTATTTGAAGGCTCCTAGTATTTAATTCTCAACAACATTACGTGTGGTTCTAACTTTATTCAGTTGTAACATTGACTATTCCGCTTAATTTTCTGTTTAAGGTCAAGATAAGAAGCTACACAGTTTTTTCCATCGAATGTCCTCTGCCTTTCTTTAGCATTGGATGATTTGTGTGAGAGATGGATGAAGTTTGATCGATACAAAGTTATTACTTATGGTTATTCACTACAAGTTTGTCTCGTCGGTTTCCAATTCAAAAGTAGAAAGAGTGCATTCTATAATTTGTGTTACTCTAAGATTTTTCCTTAAAATATATTTATAGTAAAAACAACTCAGCCAGTGGTCAGGCGGCAATCTCAAGCTAAGAAGAGTGTAAAACTTTAATTGAAAACACTAATGCTTTCACATTATCTTAATGGTTCTAACTTTGTTTTAACTATCTAGATTGTGTATGTCTGTGCATAGGGATTTTTTGAAAACAAGAAACCATATTACTTTAGCGATTTTGAAAATTCTTGACTTTATGAACTCAGTAAAAGCCATATATATAGGAGCTTCATCATTTCACGAGTCTTACGCTTTTTATAAGATCCGTTTTGAGAGATTCTTCTTCCGTCATCAGGCTATTGAAATATTATACCTTTCGCAGTTGAGACAAGCTTTAGCAATAGGTATCCAACAACGTTACCAGGCAACATTCTTTTTCCTGTGACGTGTAGACAAATCTTGGCTTCATCTTCTTCAAAGAGTCCCTATTCCTCACCAGTTCACCCAGCTCTTCCTCGTTGTGTACTTGAACTCTCTTCTTCATTCCAGGATCTTTGTCCTTTACCTTCCTCTTGCTCTCTTTTCATCTAGCTCATGTGTCTATGATGTACCCTGTCTCTCTCTGATGGCACAAATAAGCACTTTCTCCGTCTTTATTCTCATCAGTAACCCCTCGTTGGTCATCTTCTCTTTCTGAGATGTTCTGGGCATCTTTCAGTAAAATCACATCTCGGTAGCTTCGAAATCCTTTCAAGTCTTGCTCATCATCTTGGATTCAAGAACATAAGTCAGAAACGATCAGACAGAACATTTCAACAATCCCTTCTTCTTGCCAGAAAATCTTCTCAGCGGTCTGTACCAAAAAAGAGCAAGCATCCACTTGCTGTGTGACTTTTAATGGGTTTGAGATAAAGCAGAAGGACAGTTTCACACCCCCTGGAAATTTGATCATCGCAGATGGCCTGTCAAACAAGGATATCAGGTGCAGAATCGCTATTGCAAAGAATACCTTCATGGAAATGTGGGAAGTCTTATGCACCAGAAACACCAGACGTGCGTTTAAAAAGAGACCAAATAACATCAGCAGGTATTAAAATTCCAGGCAACAGTAGTCTGAGAATTTAATGATATAAGACTCACCAAACAGTCAGGGATGACTTAAAAAAATTGTCTAACCTATTTGCTTACTTTTGTTCAAGTTAGATGATACAGGAAGACCAAAGAGGAGATACATGGATGTGATGGCAAAGAACATAAGAGCAGCAGGAGCACAAAAGGAGGATGCAGAAGATCGTGGGAAATGGAGAAGACTGCTCTGCTGTGGCGACCCCTAACGAGAGCAGCCGAAAGTCAAAGAAGAAGATGATAAAATAGGTATAATCAGATTTGGCATCAGATTGAATTAAATTAAATAGGAGTTAAGTGGAATGGTGCTGAAAAGGAAACAACCACCAAGGATTCCATTACAAAAACTGATATTCCACAGGATGTTGATACATAGATTAAAAGGGACGTTATGACCCTTTCTTTGTTGATAGTGGGATTAATAGGGGCCATTAAGCCCTTTGTCATCAGTTGTGTAAATAAATCCAAAAGTAGACTTTCTGGAAATTGTGAAATAATCGAAACATTTACAAAGCGAATAAAATTCTGCGGATTGAATTCCAGGCTTTGGTCAAGAGTAGTCAACAAATACGAAGATAAATAATACATTTTACAAGTGTACGAATCTCTGTTGTATTTCCTCTCTCGTTCGTAAATTTTAATATGTTTCCCTTTTTTTTTTGTCAATTGTCTATCATCTAAATGTCAAGCTTTAAGGCTATTTTTTACATACAGTATTAATTTCTTGTTTGTCTTTCAAAAAAACAGACTCGCAATAATCGACTCCCATATTTTATTTCACATCGTTCTGTTTTTATACTGTGATGAGCTGCTGCTAGCACCGCTTGCATCCTGTTACAGGATAAATCAATGAAAATAATGATGATTATAAACGTTACTGAAGCCTGTGAATTGTAAGGTGGTTTTTGCTGAAAGAACTCCTTGTCTGGTGGCTTACATTTCTTGGTCAGGTGGCAAAGAAGAAAAGTATGAAAGAGTAGTGTGGTGTATACACTCCGGATAAAAATTACTTAAAGAATTTTTTTTCCTGATGCATAAAATATGAAGATGCTGGGTATGCTAGAGCCCAGTAAAAGAAGAGATGCTTGAAAAACCTCGTGACACCCATCCTTATAACTCTTACCTTTTCGAAGGTAAGCGCTATAATTTTTAAGATAATATCCTGGAATTTTATGTATCTGAAGGAATGACCAAAGTATTGCTGGCTTTTATTTGTTTATGGAATTGTATTTGGGTTTTATGCTGCCGTTTCCTCTCTGTGACTCCTGGGTGATCTCATGTTTTCGGAATTGAGTGTTAAATTTTTTCTCTTTTCAGTTGATAACGAACTTATTTCTTTCTCTTCTGTTGCAAAGTGTCTACTGAAGTTTAAAGCTTGGGCCAGGTGCAATGGCTTCAAGGCCTACTAGAGAAGTTTTGATAACATAAAATGCGAGTTCAATAAAGGAAAATAAACCATTGAATTTTTTAATACGAGGTATAGTAATACATTATTTGACTCCAAACGTATTTTTCTCTTACCTGTGAATTACAAAAGAATTCTACAAAAGTTCTATAATCAGATGTACAAAAGTTCTAGAATTCTGAATGGGACAGAAAATTAGATTTTCTTGAACCTAATAGGGCACGTGAACTCATTTGGCTTTCACAGCCTTTTTTCTTTTCACAACTAATACAGCACAAAGCTGTTTTAGAAACAAAACTTGTTGTTAAAGAAAATGATTGAGTAGCAAAAGCAGAAATAGCTCAATTGGTTCTCAATGTAGAAAACTAATTAAAAATATTGTATTCCAACGGTTTATGGCTTTTGACCACAATGCTTCAGCCTCTGGGGATGTGACTGGGGCAGAAAAATATGACTATTTTTACCCTATGGTATATTTTCATGAAACATACTAGTGGCTGATATAGATGATATACACACACACATATATATATATATATATATATATATATATATATATATATATATATAATTTTAACGTGTACATACACATTTGGATAAAAGTAATACTTTATTAGTTTATCCTGATGAGTGTATTCATAGTATATCATACAGCTTTGAAGACCGATAGCTCATGGCAGTTGAAAAGAAATATCTGTACGGTCCCAAAAAGAATGGGTATGGATCTGGGGGCGAAGGGCAAAGAAAATCTGAGAAAAAAGAGAGAAAAATTAGGCTAGTTTTAATTATTTTCCAACTAAGAGGCATTTAACCTAACAAGCAAAGAAAAAATCTTTCAAGAAAGCAACAAAGAAAACACTTTCTAATTAAAAGCGCTGTGAAAGGAACGTAAACGTGATATAACTAATCCCTTGTGTGACAATCTACCACAAAGACTAACCAAAAATTAAGAGTAATAATGATGAGGGTAATATTTGTACATAAGCAACTGTATGTTCTTTATATTACAAGAGTAAAAATTATTAAAGTACTTTATACTTGGTAAATGTGGAGTGTCAGTAGTTCTATTATGGAGTTAAACACAAGGATTGAAAACTTTCTTTCTTATTTATATTGTGTCAATAGCTCTGCCTACTTTGGAAAATAGATCACTAGCATTATTTAATATCATCTCATTGCTTGAATATTTATGGTCTTCCATATTTAATCATGTATTACAAATTTTTATATCCCTTCAATGTAGATCCTTGAAGATTTATTTTCTAATTTCCTTTGACACTTGGTGGTAATACAAATTATATTATAAAAATTAATCCTACCTTTCGGGATGAGATCATGGAGTAAGTCCCCAATTAGCCCAACATAGCCCTGTTTGTTTTGAAAATTTAATTGGGTACAATTTGAGATTTACTTTTTCCATTATTTCGAATTTTTTTTGCTATATTTACATTATTCGTGTTGATTTAAAAAATGGTTCATTTAAACATTTTACTTTAAAATTATTTTTTTTCTTGCAGTGAAGACAAAACCTATTGATTATGCTTTAATGAAAGCCCTTGCAGGTTGGACAAAGATCTCATGCGATTGCAGATATTACTACGTTTTGATGAAAATATACCTCTATTTTTCTGCCCCAGTCGTATTCTTAAAGGGTGAAATATTGTTGTCAAAAGCCATAAACCTTTTGAAATGGCATATTTTTTTACTGGATCTCTACCTTAAGAAACGTTTCAGCTATTTCTACTTTTTCTATTCAATTATCGTCATTAAAAGTAAATTGAAAACAAGTGATATTTTAATATTTTTATAGATATTTATATTACTTTATACATTTGTTGTATTTTTTTTAACTCCTTAATACGTATGGCAGACCATTTTACAGAAGGTAAAACAAGAAAAAAGAGTTGTAAATTACAACTAATAGTTTACCGAAATTTTGATCGTCAGGCAATAATGATGATTGCTGATTGCCTGACGATGGAAATAGTCCGAGTTGTGTATATATATATTTATGTTTGCTGTATTTATGTATTCTTTTTGTCAAGAGAAGGCAAATTTCTGACAAGTATCAAATCGTAGTATGCATTTCCTACGGGATTTCATCTGAAATAGCCAGTGAAATTGTTGCTTCAGAACATTTGAAGCTTTCTGACAATCAATGAAGATATGTTATTGCTAGGAGACATCCAGTGAAATATTCAGCTACAAAAAAACGCTATTTTTCTCTTCCCTTAATGACGTTAGGCAAAGTATTATGCAAATGTCTCAAAGCCAACTATAACTTTTCCGTCCACCAGATATAGACAAAGGTGAAGCCAGATTGTCGTCATAGAGGATTATTTGTCTGGACTGTGACCAGGTTTCTCAGAAAGATTGGCCAATTCGTAAATACACAACACTNCAAATCGTAGTATGCATTTACTACGGGATTTCATCTGAAATAGCCAGTGAAATTGTTGCTTCAGAACATTTGAAACTTTCTGACAATCAATGAAGATATGTTATTGCTAGGAGACATCCAGTGAAATATTCAGCTACAAAAAAACGCTATTTTTCTCTTCCCTTAATGACGTTAGGCAAAGTATTATGCAAATGTCTCAAAGCCAACTATAACTTTTCCGTCCACCAGATATAGACAAAGGTGAAGCCAGATTGTCGTCATAGAGGATTATTTGTCTGGACTGTGACCAGGTTTCTCAGAAAGATTGGCCAATTCGTAAATACACAACACTTCCATAAATGGTAGAAAAGCGCGTAACTACTTGTTGGAACGGTAATTTTAGCCTTGGTCCAATTCAATTAAGAACAGCATAAAAAGCCACGAATATTCACTGTGTAAACCGAGTTATTTTTCCTGCTGGCAATTAAACCTCGGAATTACCACAAGAAAGATACTCAAGGAATTTACTAAGCTCTCACTAAGTTTTGAAATAGTAAGTGTTGTTGCATTGGTGTGTGAGTTTTTTTTAGTTTGAAATAAATTGGATTTTACTGTGGAAGTCGTAAAAAGTTTCACAGAGAGAGGAATTATGGACACTCTTACCATTCTGGTAGTGACAAACGGAAGAACTACGAAAAATAAATGGCATTGATGGTTGATCTGCCAAAACATAGCGCGTAGTGTTTGTCCTCACCTTCTGGTCCTCCATGTATCTGCCGCCTAACCCAGATGATTTAGGGCAGATGGGGCTCATCATTCTTGGGAGGCAGCTCATCTAGAAGAAGGAAAACTCTTAGTTCCAAACTCCGCCACCTTGCGGCCAGATGCAGACAAGGAAAAAGCTTCAGGAGTCAATCTATAGGAAAACTCTGGAGGCTCTGAGCAAAATTGCGCTGTCCGCAGTCACATTTTGGCAACTCCTGAGGTACTGCTGGAGCAAATCGTCTTGGGTTGTCCTTTCCATTGTATTCTATAGCTGCAGGATTGGAGAGGAAGGATTGGCTGCACGGAAAACAGTCTATCCTCAAAAGCTACTTTACCCAGGCTCCCCGCTCTAAAGAGGACACACCAACTTTGCTTACAACCTCGGTACAACAAGGGAAGCAATACTGTACCATTAATAAGTCCCAGCTGCATTTGCGTAGCTTGTACTGCCAGGGACTGCTTCCGACTGTGGGAGTGGTCATCGCATCTTATTGGGAAGCTATGACCCCCTTAAGATGGGCAGGCTTCAGCCAGTAAGGCACTGCCTCGCTGCGTCTGCTAATCGTACAAGGTGCGCAGAGTTTAGTGTGAAAATCAACAAGAAGATCGATTACCTTGGGCCAAGCAACAGAAGAAAAAAATTGCTGCCAAAAAATTGGGCACCTGGAATGTCAAACCATTAACATCTAACTTTTCAACTGACCTGGCAGAAATCAATGATGCTTACAAGCCGTTAGTGATGCAGATGGATAGATACCGGTCGCGGTCTGCTCAGGCTGCAACATTCAGGATCTGTAAAGAAGAAAATTCTTCTTTTACTGGTTTTTACAAGCAGGCGAAGTCAGAAAACATAGTGTCGGCTTTGTGGTCAGAAATATTCTTTCAGGCTTCATCATGGAGGGAAACCAAAAAGGATTTTTGCTTCAGCTCTACTCTTGGGCAGGATCCATTGACAATATTAGTTCCTATGCGCCGACTCTGACGTCTTAAGCAGGAACTAAGGACACGTTGTATGATGGTTTTGCTGCCACCATCAAGAAAGTGAGAGAGCCACTATTCATCTCGCTGACTTTAATCGCCGAGTTTATTCGGATTACAGTTCATGGCCTACTTCTTTGGGTCAGTTAGGCACTGGAAAGGTAAATGAAAATGGTCAACGCGTGCTGGCGCTCCGCTATCGTCATCGTCTCTGCATTAACAACACTTTTTTCAACACGAAAGTAAAACACAGAGTCTCATGGAGACACCCAAGGTTCAAGCACTGTCACTAACTTGACGTTATTCTGACCAGATGCTGAACATTTAGGGACATTTAGCATACACCAGTGTGCAGTAAAGTAAAATAGTAAATAAATAAAATGTACTACACGAAAATGAAAGGATCCCCTCGTATTGTTATAAGCAAGACTCGTAACGAAGAAAAAGTAGAGGAATTTGCTGTTGGGAAGCTATTGGAAACGTATGACGTGTTTTCGGCCCAATACATCAAAATAGATAGCAATAAAGGAAATATGTCGACTTATTATTTGTTGCATTCTGTTTGAAGCGAACGTATCGGTATCACGACAAAAGGGTGATGAAAAAAGTCGTCAAAGAAGTGAGGGATACAAGGTACTTCCTAGTGTCAGTTGATAGGACTCATGACATCACACACTGACCAACTTGGTATCACAATAATGACCTACAAGGCTCTCGACCTTGCTTCGTAGATAATCATTGGCTTTGTGGTCACGCACTTTGTCTCAAATGCATAAATCCTCTAATCTGTCTGAACCAGCAGTGCCCATGTTGCGCACCCATATAGTAGGACGAAGACCAGGGACCTGAAGAGCTTAAATATGGTGAGAAAACTGATTTTACTCTTCCATATTCTATTTTACTGATACTGTGGTTAAATCAATCCTGCTTCGGATCTCAGCTGATCAGGTGCCATATTTTAACAATGTTGTTCTCAAATACTTATACCAAGTCACTTCTTCCAGTGGCTCTCCATTCATTGTGATGGTGGTGTTGATATCTTTCCCGCTGCTGACAATGACCTTTGATTTTTCAGAGCTGACTTCCTTGCAGTAAGCATAAGCTCAGTCAACAAGTCTGTTGATCAGATCCTGGATCTTGTTGTTACTACCTTCCATTAGCTCAACGTCGTCGGCAAAATCAAAGCTATAAACAGGGCTACCGCCAGCAGAGTTAAAGATTTGGTGATCGTAAAGATTCTGCAGCACAATTCTTTTCAGGAACAAATTGCAGAATATCGGAGAAAGGAGGTATCCTTGTGTGACTCCGACAGTAGTCTTGAAGTTTCCAACTTGGTTGTGCAAGAAAACAGCAATGCTGGAATGTTCGTAACGAGCTTTAATGATTTAGATGAGCCTTTCTTCAATCCCAAATACTGTAAGAGTGTAACAGAGGCCTTGGTACCATACCCTGTCAAAGGCCTTCTTAAGCTCAATAAAACTGTGGAATAGATAAATTTGATATTGCAGACTCTTTTTAGTAAAGAATCTACAGTAACAGAACTACTTCACTGTGCTTTTTCCAGTTTTAAAGCCTGCTTCTTTTAAGAAAGAAGTTTCTCTGCCTTTCTTTTCAGCCAGATTAGTTTTGGCACAGTCTGAGGTTGCCCTTCTTTGGTAAGGGTATCACCTTTGATCGAGACCATGCTAAAGGTCTTTTTTCTCTTCTAAGACCTTTTGACAGGGAGATGTTACTACTACCGCATTTCTGAGCCGTTTAGATATGAAGTTTTCCATTCCTGGTGAGTCTCCTCGTTCAAACTCAGTGTTTCCCCTACTACCTCCTCTCTCTACTGACGGACTGTCTGTGTTGTCTTCAGGGAACTGGTTGTATTGCAGTACGGCAGTGTCTGGGTAGACTTCGTAATTGTACAAGTCACTGCAATACTCGATCCATCTTTTCAGAACTTCTTTGGAACCTGCCAATAGCTTCCCATCTTTGTCATCAATGACGGTTGCTTTTAGCTAGCTGGTATTTTTGAGAATCTTTAGCAGTTTGTTAGCCTGCTTGCTGTTTCCAGCTGCCATATCTCTTTCAGTGGTTGCAATGCTCTCCTATCCAGCCCTCTTTGACTGCCCTCATCTTCTTTCTGCGTTTTTTGCATCTGATGGTATTGTGCCTTTCGTGCATCGTTTATATGCTTTTATCCCCATAACTCACATATTTTGTCGCATAGTTTCAAGACTTTGTTCGTGGCCCAGAGCTGGATTTTCTTTCGCTTCTTCCCCAGTATCTCTTTGGCTGTTGGAAGACTTTTTTTATGTCGTTTGGAGGAGTGTCTACTTTGCTATCAAGAACGCTGAGGGCTGCAAAATTCCAAGCAGCTTGGACCTGAAACACCTTCCAGATCTCTGAGTCTTTCAGCTTCTCAAGGTCAATGAAATCTTGTGACAATGCTTGATGCTTGCATTTCAGCTTCAACTTTATTAACTTCACCGCAAGGTCGTGGCGACATCAGCACCGGAGAGGTCCACGTGTTTATTTTGTTGATAGTGGACTTCACACGTTGTTGTACAAGGAGAAAATCAATCTAGATGTGGATCTGCTCATCTGGTAAATGCCAGATAGTGGTCCAAGACAGCTTTAAGAGGTTAAGAATATAGGCCAGGGTGAGATGATGACTCTAGGCAAACTCAAGGAAACTGAAATCAGTCTACTTGAGACAGGGCTGCAGGAGACAGAAATGAAGCTAATAACACTTTTACTCCCTGACGATGACTGCCACCCCTTGTTGGTGCTTCGTATTGTCCCCAGAGAACCCGATCTTGTATCCATATGTTGTAAAGGTTTCTTCAAAGCCAGTCCAACTGACCTCATGGACCCCTATTAGTGGTACCAGCTTAACTCATAGGTCAGCTCGTAGAGCTTCTCACAGCCATGCAATGTGCTAAATTTCCTCTTTCCATTGGTTGTTTCTCTTGTCGGCAACTTGATGGTATTTGCCAATCCTATAGAGCACTTATCAAGTCCATCCTGGAATAAGTCAGTGGGATGCATGATCGTCGCTGACACAGGCCGCAACTAATTCCGCATGTTGGTATTTTGCTTCTTTTTTCTCATGGTCTTTCAGTAGACTTATGCTAGGATAGAGGCGCTCGTCTCTTCTTCAAGCCCTTGACTACAACCTCATGAGCACAGTTACAGTGTGGTCACATGGTCGCGTACAATAAGGAGTTCAGTTTCCTATAGGGACATTTCCACCCTGTCCGTTGGCTGCTACAGCCGCTTATCTGTTTAGTGGTGCAGTGTAAGCACCACCCTCTCATGGCTTAGTTTGTTAACTGAAGTGTAGTGCCAGGACATGGCGCTTGGAACCACATGTAAGAGATTTAGTGGATGAGTGAGGACAAGTGATGCCCATCCAGCCTACCAAACAGGAAGCATCATGACAAACATCAGAGTTACTACTTCTCCTCAGAGCACCCTATGCCCCAAGAACACAAGTAACACTAATTTATTATCTGGGGACATTCAGAGGCATCGGCTCTTGTTTTTTTCGTCAGTCAATATCCCCTTTCTAAAGTATTGATATTTGGCATTATCACAGTTGCTGATCAATACCTAAAACCTTCAAGGAAACCAGCAAAATAGTTTTACTTACCAAAAACTCGGAAAAATTAGTCAAAATCGTATTTCATCTGGCTGTGGCGTTGTGGGATGTTCTCAGGAGTTAAGACAAGTGTTAATACAATACTTAAACTGTACTTCATTCGAGACATCATTTTTTAAAGTCTTTGTTTGAAAAAACTGGGTAATTACATTCTGTTTGTGAGTCGTAAGATCTTTTCTGCTAAAGTCTTCTTTCGTATGTTAGTCATCTGTAAGCAAAATATAAAAAAGCAAAACACTGAGAGCGTCTTTCCACACAGTTTGGTGATGGCTTCCTTGGGTCGAGATTGACGTCATCATGCCTCTCTGATGCCACGTCGCTCGTAACGTCATTAACCTCTTTATCTTACACCATTGGAATAATTGAATCTTCACCAAGGAGTGGTTCAGTTGCGGCCACAGTGTTGTCAAAATCAATGAAACTCTTCGGAGTTACATTGTAATTTTAACAGTGATTTTTAACTCTCCAGTTCATTACTTAACTTAGGAAAAGAATCATCTTTATCAGTCTAAGGTTGTGTTTTGGTCCTCTTTTGAAATAATGCCTTCAGAATAGAGTATATGCAAAAATATAAACCTATTTTTTCCTTGTTATGATAAAAATTCTTTTTTCTTAGATAGGTACTACCTTGTAAACCCGTGAAGTGATTTCTAACATTTAAACTATTTTCCGGTCATACTTGGGAAAGTCTTTTTGATGTTACATTGCAGTTTTTGTTGGAAAAATTTATCAATATCATTCACTGCTAACGAAAGTTCTATGACAAGCCAGTAATATGTCCAAACGTTATAAAGGAGATTGATGTCTTATAAAATGTCTGTGCAAACGCCGAATTGTTGAGTCTATTCATTATGTTTGACTGCTTCATGTGCTTTTTTGATGCAACAAATTTACACATTTATGTGAGTCAACTAAATTGTGAAAGTAACAAGAAAATGTGATTACTGTAGTAAATAAATCAATTCCTGTCGTCAAGCAATTAACCGTCACCCTTGGGATATAAAGAGCAAATCAAGCTGATCAAAGAAATTTTGGTTGGAGATGACTTAAAACCTGTTGTACAATCCGAAGTGGGTGGCTTGACTAGCCAATTAAACAAGCTCGAATCTGCAATTCGTCTTGTATATTGAAGTACCATTTTACAACATCTAAAGTTGACTAGCGTGTAACTACAGGAAGGATTAGCATTAAATGCAGCTAATTTACTGGGTTCTCTGCGGTTTGCTTCTTCCTTCTGTGATGCAATCAACGAATTTAAACACATTGGTCAGGAATAGGGTGGGGTGACAATAACAAACTGAAATGGAGAACCACAGGAAGAGAAAGAAGAAGCGTTTCTATCAGGAAAACAATGAACCCTTTCTGGCCAAAGTAAGGGAACTACAACTAAGCAGGAGATTTTTAACCAACATGTACCTTCTCATCCTTGATCACCTTTGTGCAATACGTCGTGGTCAAATGGATGCCTATAAAAGGCTGGGAAACAGGTTTGATTTTTCGTTCAATATTACAGTTTTAAAAGAAGATAGATTACAACAAATGACAGAGGAAAATGAGATGCGTGAGTGGTAAAGTCAGACGACAGGCACCTCGATAAGATGTAAGGTTACGCGAAGCTGAAAAAAAATTGTCTGAAATTTATCTAGAGGCTTTGGAGGGCAAATTAAAATGAGAACTTGCGTAGATCAGAAGAGTCCATCCCAAAACTGATTTTTTGCTAGTACCTATAGCCGTCAAGATCGCAGCTTCCAAGATGCTAAAAATTTACAACTGTTAACATATCCAACAGAAAAATTAGGCAAGTCTAAAAAATAAGGGTAAGGCAACTCTTTAACCATGGGTCGATATTTGGTTGTTAGCTAAAAAAACCCAAAACCGCTAGATCAAAAATGTTGTGAGCTGGCTTTCAGGTTCCCTAAATATTGCCATTTTTGGTGCATCTGGAAATTAACTTGGTTCCTAGTAGTGTTTCCAAGGTTAAAATAATTTGCTCCCTAGTTCAAAATGTAAATAAAAATGTTGAAAGGTTGAAGATAATTAGAATGACCTGGTTGTGGTAGAACCATCTCTTTACACTCCTCTCTGAAACTCACTACAGGGCAAAAGGAAGGAATTCCTTACGAAGTTTTAATGAGTGAGAGGACTGAGTATGTTGGCCTGCCAAGATACTTATAAACCTATATTTATTATACAATGTATTTGCTTATGATTTCATTAGTTTCCAGATGAACAATATCCAAATTGTATTCCACATTACAAAATAATGTCATCGATATTTTGTCTCAATTTTATATTAACAAGCAGTTAAAAATATAACAACACACTTCAGCGGAAATATCTACAATAAGTATGTAATTAACAACAAATTTAGCTTTACAGAAACCAGCTGTGTAAATCTTTTGTCCATACTATTGATAAAGCATGCTTTGGTTATTATTGTGTATTTGGTGGCAAGGTCATTGGCATTGTACTTGCGATTATTTATTTATTAGGTTCCTAAAATTTGCAATTTACTAGCAGTGAAAATATAAAATCTCTTGTCAACTATCTCAGAATTTACAGAGTGGTATCAATTTCTTTTAACCTTTGCCAGTTGGCTGTCTCTCTTTTGGCTTACTCTTATTAAAACAGTTCTCCTATTTTTTCTGTTTTTCACAATCTGAAAGAAATTGGTACCTACGCTTTCAGTTGTCACCTTGAGATACTGTTATTTTATATTCTTTTCACCTTGTCTTCCTCACGATTCTGTAATTAAATACACATGTGCCATCTAAGAAACTTAATTTTATTTGTTTTTGAAGGCCAGGGGGGAGATTTCACAGTATGATACTTAAAGGACAATTCCCTCTGTATTCAGTAAATACAACTATTATTATTATTCAACTCTGAATTTCGTCACCTCTCATCATTTGTGCCATCATATTCAATCCTGAAGTTTTTATACTTATAATTCATTATAATATCTATACATATAATTCATATAATTAATATATAATATATAATATATTCAGGAAATATAGACAACTAATGACTTATAAAATCCTCTTCTTTATTTTTCAAAGGAAACAACAACAATTTCTGGTGTATTAAGTTTAATCTTTGCGTTATAGCTTTTTGCAACAAAAAATCTGACAAAAAATCGGATGTTACTATTTTCCAGGAAGCTATTTTCCTATTTTATCAAATATTGAGAAATCTGCAAGGATGCAAGGTAGTCAGTATTACCATTGTTGCATTAGCATTTTATCAACATTAATTGGCATTTCCTTCTGCTGCTATCCCTCCAACATCTTTCTGTTCAACAAAAAACAATTCCTGCTCAATATTTTCAATGTTACGATATACCTCTTAGAAATGCTTATCAATAGTTTTCACGACAACTATAATTCATCTGGTGTTGGTAACATCGCTTTCCTCCTTTTCTTTTCTAACAAAATAATTTGATCTGCCTTTTTTTCTTCATATAGGGGTTTATTCCTGTTTTAAAGCACTCACTTGATTGAGTTGCAATACTGAAATATAACTTATTAAAACGAGCATTGAGAGGCTTTCGTTAAAGACATAAATATTTTATTGCTCTCTCATAGTTTTCCTACGCTCTCCATTTGCAAAAGTGTAAACAATAGAACACCTTTCTCTGTTACAAGAGAAACTTGCCAGCTGCAGGTATTTAAGCGTGACCAGTATTACTATCAGACAGAAATTTGAAAAAAGACAAGAAGAAAATCTAGTTTTTATTTAAACATGCTTCTATCATGAAGGCAAACGTATATGACAAGTATATTGTCTCATTGCAAGGATTTCCAAATATAGCGTCGTCCATAAGAGGAATGCATCCGCCTCGCTGCCCAAATACTTAAAAACAGGCCAATCCCAAGGAACCACCGAATTCCATTCACTTCTCATATATATATATGTGTGTGTGTGTGTGTGTGTGTGTGTGTTCAAGTGAGTTGCTGGCATGACAGAAAATCCTAATTTCTGCTCATCCTACTTAATTTCGTTTGGAACGTAAGCGAAAAAAGTCCCTGTTTTATGCATGTACTAAGAGAAATTAATCAGTCACCGATAAAATACTGCATCAATTACAAATACTCTCGGCCTTGTCATTTTTCTTGTACCTTATCTCTTAGCTTAACCTTGATTTTTTTTTTTTTTTTTCCTCTGTCATATCTTCACAGTTTCATACACCTAGTACCATTGTATCTTGTATGACTACCAAGAGCTCTAACTACAAATGACACAGTCCACTTTCTACCCATTTTCCTTTCGAGATCTTTATATTTCTCCAAATACTCTCCTTCCGCTCTTTAATCACGTCTGCATTGTTAGGTAAATCAATATTTATAATCATATACTTACTTGCTTTTGTTCCAACAATTCTACCATCTAGAAGTCTGTATTTCATTATTTTGTTGCTTTGTAAACTAAAGGCCCTCGAAAGGCGTTTTTCTGTGTCCTTGTACAGATGAAACATTTCTGATGGTACACACTGGTTCCAACAACGTAATATTTTTAATGCCTTTCAACATAATGCTAAACGTGGTCTCGTATTTCCTAAGCCCCTTCGAAACTGCACCTTAAGACTAAACTTAAACTGACCCTAAAATTTATTTTGAGTCCTGTTACAATTTGGTGGCGCTCTATATTTTTTATTATCTTCCGGAAAGCATTGCTTGAAAGCTCTACTGTTACCACATTGATGGAAAAGAAAAGATTTTAGTGGCTGCAATTCCCCGATTATTTGCTATTTGTATGTTTTTTAAGTATCTGTAATAAACGAAAAATAAATCGGTTTTGCAGCATTACCGAACAAAAATTGATGCGGGAAATGCAGTTTCTGGAGATTTCAGAGAGCGGGAATTGTAAAATTTGTTGCAGTTAATGGACACAGCCTCCAATTTCAAGTTCGCTCTGATGCCTATGCCTTATAACCAATGGTAACAAGGTAATAGTGTTAACATTATTTGTTTATTTGATTACTGTAATGCATTCCTTTTATTATTATGAAAATAATAATAATTATTATTATTTTCATAATAATAATAATTATTATTTTCATAATAATAATTATTATTATTTTCATAATAATAATTATTATTATCATCATTATTATTATTAAACTTTTGGAGTTTCTTTTGTTTTGAAAACCAAAAGCTGTTTAATCTCACAATTTCTCATTTTCCTCTCTATACTCATCCCTGCGTAACAGCAAGCGAAAAAATGAGATAAGAAGTAACGTTCAAGCAATCCATCAAATATACCAGGAAATAGACGTCCACACTGAAGATGTGGAACGTGTTCGAGCGAGCTTGCAAAAATAGTTAGGAAAAAATTTGTACCATCCCACTTCCACTAATGTTAATGCACATTTATCTGTAATAAACGAAAAATAAATCGGTTTTGCAGCATTACCGAACAAAACCTGATGCGGGAAATGCAGTTTCTGGAGATTTCAGAGAGCGGGAATTGTAAAATTTGTTGCAGTTAATGGACACAGCCTCCAATTTCAAGTTCGCTCTGATGCCTATGCCTTATAACCAATGGTAACAAGGTAATAGTGTTAACATTATTCGTTTATTTGATTACTGTAATGCATTCCTTTTATTATTATTTTCATCATAATAATTATTATTATCATCATCATTATTATTATTAAACTTTTGGAGTTTCTTTTGTATTGAAAACCAAAAGCTGTTTAATCTCACAATTTCTCATTTTCCTCTCTATACTCATCCCTGCGTAACAGCAAGCGAAAAAATGAGATAAGAAGTAACGTTCAAGCAATCCATCAAATATACCAGGAAATAGACGTCCACACTGAAGATGTGGAACGTGTTCGAGCGAGCTTGCAAAAATAGTTAGGAAAAAATTTGTACCATCCCACTTCCACTAATTTTAATGCACATTTAGTGTCATTTACAAAATGCATTCATGAAATGTGCACTGATATCAGGAAAAGTTTCGGACCTTCTCGCTGCATTAAAAAAGTCACAACAGCATGGCGGGTAATACAATTTTTTTTACCATTTAAAATTTTTAAATTTTACCATTTACCTGTACCTTTGATATAAATTTGACCTTAAATTTTATTATTTTATTATTTAGTATAGTGTTAAAGGTATACGGTGCAAAATAAAGTGGTAGGTTATAACAGGGTGAAGTCGGGTATACATCTACTACTTAATTGGGTAATTCACAACGTATGTATTCCTTTTTTCCTTTCCTATTGATGGATTTGTGAACACAAGAGTACAGGCCGGTTAAGTAAGGGCTGTAATCCCAAAAACGTTGGCGTTTTCCATAACATAGTTTAACTTTTTTTTTCATTTTCCTGCATTTTACTCCCTCCAAAAACAGGCTTTTACTGCTTATCAACAGAAATATTATTGCTTTAATACTACTAATACTCTTCAAACACAATCATTTTCCAAGGGACAAAGTGGGTAAAATCTAAAGAAAGTCTGATAAAAAATGGAATATATTCAACAATTAACACCTAATAAAGGGAACTTTTATCCAGTGTCTCTGTCTCTTAAAGGTGTAACGTCAGAGAAAAATACAACGACAACAGAAAAATCAGTCTAGTTGAGCGAAAGTTTCAGTTATACAAAATACCATAAACTGCAATGTGAAATCTAATATATTCTTTTTTTTTTCACCTCCTGCTTATTTTACAATGCTTTTCTCTATTACGGATATAAATGTGTTTCCAGGCCCCTAATTAATACAACACAACGTTTATTCAATTACCTAAACCATTCATACGTTGTAAGTAAAAAAGCTGGACCATTGGTCCGTAAAGATTACGATCTTTTAATGGGACAAAAGCCAGAATATCAGGTGTTTGATATTGGTTTAGCAATACCAAATGAAAAGATAGTCATGAATGCATACAAGTGGGAAGAATACCTTGATAATCTGCAATTCTCTATATTCTGCAAAAGAAGCATTTGTTGTAGTTTTTGTCATGGATAGAACTTAAAAGAACTTTACATTGTGTAAATTACTTCATAGTGTGGTGCATTCACTTAGTAATAACAGGTACTGAAGCTATTGGGCTTAAATCCTGTATCTTGGATCAATCTTAAATCTGTATACTCCTACATTTAACTTTTTGACAAAATGCCTTTATTTAATTAGATCGGCAACATCAAAAATAAAAATAAAGCAATTAGATTTTAGACATTGGCCCTTTTACTTTTGGTGTCCAAATATTTACAAATCAAATATTTTCCCAGTCTGCTTGAAATCATTTATGATTCACTTAAACAGACTTTCTGTCGAATATCAAGAAAAAAAAGAATACCTTTAGTTAAATATTAAGTGACACAAATTTCTTTTTACTCAGCAATAGGTTGATTGAAAGAAACAATTAGTTTTTTAAGAGAATAACTCAAACCGAGATACTTATGGTAAAAAACTTATCGCACAAAGATGGTAAAGTTCCATGGACCACAAATCAAATTATGACTTGCTTCAGTGTCAAAAGTTACAATCTTTTAAACCAAAGATTCAATTTTATTTGGTGATTTGCTAGAAAAGAAATTTTTTCCTTTTTCCAAGCGATAACAGTAATTTTACATATGTTTAGTGGTGTTTTATTGCTGATGTATCTAAATATTTACGTACTGGATAACATTACTTCATATCTGTACATATATTTCCAATATAAGTCATTTAGACCACGCTTAACTAGTCAATCAATCGTGCTAGTTCTTCCTCTTCTTGGACTGGTATTTACGTTCAACTTATAATAGAACTGATCATGGAGATCAACTAAGAAAAAAATTGTTTTAACCTGCATCTTCAGCAAAGTTGACAATGATAAATATGATGAGTGACATCCCGGCCCAGACAATTGTTTTATGGGGTGAAATTAAGTCCAACAGGTATTCCGAATAAGCATTGCTGAAGCTAACAAATTCCTTGCTATAAATGAGCTACCTTAACTTGGAAACTAAGAAGGAATGACGACAAGATGAAAGAAGATAAAAGATGCTTTATGAATCCCTTAAATATTTTCATGCGAAAGGGTATAAAACCGGTTACCTTAACTTGGAGACTAAGAAGGAATGACGACAAGATGAAAGAAGATAAAAGATGCTTTATGAATCCCTTAAATATTTTCATGCGAAAGGGTATAAAACCGGTTACCTTAACTTGGAGACTAAGTATGCATTACTACAAGATGAAAGAAGATAAAAGATGCTTTATGAATCCCTTAAATATTTTCATGCGAAAGGGTATAAAACCGGTTACCTTAACTTGGAAACTAAGAAGGAATGACGACAAGATGAAAGAAGATAAAAGATGCTTTATGAATCCCTTAAATATTTTCATGCGAAAGGGTATAAAACCGGTTACCTTAACTTGGAGACTAAGAAGGAATGACGACAAGATGAAAGAAGATAAAAGATGCTTTATGAATCCCTTAAATATTTTCATGCGAAAGGGTATAAAACCGGTTGACATTTATAAATCGATGCTGCATATGTTCTCCCCACTACGGTTACTGGCTTCTTGTCAATGTTTGAAGGATCAGTTAGTGACAATAGGAAATCCACAGATGTGTGACTGGTTTTGTAACAAAAAGGATACCAGACAATTAAAATACAAACAAATCTCTACTAGCCTATGCTACGTTCATAGGAGACTAATGCTGGAAGGAAAGGTTAGGGGCCATCCATTTATTACGTTCGCATGAAATTGGCTATTTTTCGATCACCTCCCCCTTGGTAGCAGGCAAATACCCCCCCCCCCCCGTGCGAACGTACGTTATACTTTTTTGACCGTCGTTGGTAGTTGCCATTTCGATAAATAAGTTTAAAATTATGTCATTGATTCTTCTTTTATAGAAGCTCACGTGCTTAAATTCTAAAAGTTAAAAATTGACGCCAGGCTATCGTTGTGAGAAATGAAAGCAATTATAAGTAGATACAACCAGAATACAAACGAAAGTAATTCCATAACAACAAACAATATATATGTAAAAACAGATAAGAATAGTTACACCTGCACACCTGTCTTTCGCTGTCACTACTTTGTGAAAACTGTAAGCAAAAAGTTTTTTTAATGTGAACTTTCTCACCTTGTGACCCCCACTCCCCCCTTTTCGCTTTTTAGGATACCCATTCCCCTCAGTGTCCCCTAACGAAAAATTAGTTTTAAAGTAATGAAAATTTCAATCGCATACTCAAGCTTTGTTTAATGCTACTGTCTCTGTTCCTCGCTAAGAACTGATTATGCTTCTAGCCTTAAATTATTTCTCATTAATTTGTGCCCAAGGTCTCCTGTAGTTCAACAAAAGGCTTAACCAGACTTCAAGTTTGAACATCCAATTCACATATTCTTTCTTTTTGTCGTTATACCATCCCTTCTTCTGTGAATTGGCAATAACTTCTAAAGGGCTGTCAGAATGGGATTGTTAAAGGGAAATCAGGTATATTGGGATCTTTACAGAATATTGACGGAAACCCGTCGATTTCATTACATCAATAGGTAGGTGAAAAAATAGGCTGCAGGCAGGGGGAGGGGGGATAGGGGAAACGGTTTTAATCAAGTAAATAAAGTTGGTATAAGCGTCAGTATATTTTTATTTCAAATGAGTTTTTTCATACTAATAATCTACTCCTTCCTTAATGAAGTCACAACTCGACTATTGTTCTTTACCACCTCTTTAACCACAAACACGTTTATTTGTTATATTTATTGTTAGTAGCACGCGTTCTTATTGTTTTCAAATAACAAAAGCATTGTTGTATTATTATCAAACAAAATCAATACCTGAAAGTTAAATATAACAAGGGTAAGGACAGGAGAAAAGTGTGCTACTGGAAGGTTTTCAACGGTAAATAAGAGCATAGAAAAGTAATGTATTTTCAAGAGTGGGTGTACATGAAGAAGTGCAAAAATAAAGCCTATCCTTTTGTCACTCGAAAATATTCATTCAAAAATCACTAATTGGTTTTCTACCACTACTACTACTACTACTACTACTACTACTACTACTACTACTACTACTACTACTATTATTATTATTATTCCTTATTCTACTACTATTACTACTACTACTACTTCTATTGCTACTGTTAATACTAAGTAGAAATCTGTTGTTAAAGCTGTTGTTACTTCTGTACGTTTTACCAAAAAATCACAATTCTAGGAGAAACGATACATTTGATTATATCTTTTTTTTTAGATCCTGACAATCCTGTAGACGTCGTTGCTTGGTAATGAAAGGCTAAAACACATGGAGATGTAGCTATATACCACAAGCAAATACCCGTTTTAAATGTAAAGCAGAAAACAAGGATTTGTGGAGGAGTCTGATTTCTACGCAACTGATTGCTGTACAAATAACATAAGTTTTTAAGGAAGTAGAATAGCCTTTTAATTGAGTCACAGCCATGGTCTGAACAGTGCTTGCTTTGGTAAAAGCTGTTATTTACAGAGGCAAAAACTCTGCGAGGTTATACTGAAAAATAGGCCTGGATTTGAAATCTTATTCTTTAGGACATTTCCTCATTTAATAGAATGAATCATAAAAAAAATCGCATTAACACGGTTGCGTTGGGTTTCTAGGAGCATTTACATTGTTATCTTTTCTTGAAGTGCTCCTATACTTAGCTGATTCAAGGAAGGCTAAGATACTCTTAAGCCTGTTAAGCTACTCAAAGGAGAATAAAAAACCTTCTTACTGATAAAGCAGAATGTGAGCAACTATACAGAAATATATATTTAGCAAAAGCAGGTATAAAATTGCTGGAAGAAAAGTTTCATTTCTAGAAAAATATACTATTAGTCAATATACTTTGTTGGTAAATGACTTAGTTTGTTTTGAATTACACTGAACGTTGAAATTTAGGCGCTAAAACAGGCGTGTGTTTCCATAGAAAAAGAACAGGTGCCAGGTGAACAATTCAATATTTTGCATACAACAATATCCGCAAGATACGACGATTTGTCAGTTTCGATTTTCTGTAAAATACACCATTCACCTATGCTAAACAGGCATATATGAGGGAGGCTAAATATTGAATTTGCTGTTATAATATTCGAATCTTCTAAAAGCTATTTAGACGCATGTATACTAAAGAAAGTTGGTATTTACATTTGACGGATACCTGTCACAATTTAGGACTTGAGGAAGTCTATTCTTTTTGTGTACAAATATAAACACGAAACTTTAGCCCATGTAGTTGAATAGAACTTGTTATTATCAACAAAAATGGTAAAGCTCTCAGCCCATATTCTTAGACTTTGTATCAAATAAGCGAGTACTACTATGACAACATGGATCAGAATTTAGTTTTCTTCGTATTATACTCCAACATTTGGCTGTACGTAGCTACTTTTGAAGGTAAGCAAGACAACTTTTTTTATACTTTCGTGTCTGATACAGAAACACGGGGTAATGTTACATTTTACAAATACAAAGTTGACAAAATCGTATCCAAATGCTGAATAATCCTCTTCACTTAGCCTTATAATATTTAAATGGTTTCACTATTATCACACGACACCACATATCTCGTCGGAAAAATCTAAACATCTTTTTTTCTCGAAATCAGTGTGTTCTCAGTAAAGAAAGTATATTAAAAAGGTGAAAAATTTCTTATTAGGTACACATGACCGAAATATACTGAAATGTTTAACTGTTGTGACAATAATTTATTTACGATGACAGAAGTGTAAAATTCATATAAATTCTGTTTTTTCTTCTATGTTTCCCTGGTGCCAATATTTTATATTATATTAGGTATTCCATATGTCTGAAGAATTTTCTTCGGATTTTATGAAATAAATATAGCAGAAATTATTTCCATGGTATTGGACTCCAGCTCCATTTAAAGTGGTGAGTTGGAAATCATTAGATTGCAATTAGCACAGTTTTCGTTAATATCAGTCTTCTAAAATGGATTTCACACACGTAGAACTAAATAGTATGGTGGCTGAGGAATAAGATATCTTTAAAAAATATAATTTGGTTTGACCATCTCTTCAGTTATTTATCAGTGACAAAACCTTATTTTTATCTGTGTTCATTAGACCTGGGTTTTGCTCTCAAAAACAAAAAAAATAGATTCATGGTAATTGTACTTGAGCTATTTTTAGAAATATACCTTACTAAATCTGGTGGTTGTTATTAGCCTCAGAGGTATTTTCAGCAGGAAGAATTATCCTTCGTATCTTATGAACTGCGCCTTTACTTAGCTAATTAATTAAATAAATCTACCTACAGGAATGGGAGCATTTTTGCGATAAACATAATTGTTTTCAACCACTTTAGATTGCTATCATACCAGAGATTTTAACTAATCCATACAAATTAACTTAAAGGCTACCCATATCGTAATAAGTAATGCATTCTTGGGGGAAGGCCTTCGTGTGGAGCACAAAGCATTGGAAATTTATTAGATGGAAAAGAATACAGGTCTACTTCTAGTTATTGA
This sequence comes from Morbakka virulenta, assembly GCA_003991215.1. NCBI lineage: Eukaryota > Metazoa > Cnidaria > Cubozoa > Carybdeida > Carukiidae > Morbakka > Morbakka virulenta. Next base: position 1,449,757 of record RDPX01000037.1, read on the forward strand.
AAATATGACATTTAGACGTAAAATTGGTAATGTGATTTCTCTACCTTAGTAAGAATTGTTAATTATGAAACAGCATTTTTCAACAATCTTGCTGTCAATTTCTAGGGAAAAGATAAAGTCAAGAGGGAACATTTTATTGACTAGTCGTAGCATAAAATTTCAATTTGAAAATGAACAGCCAGCTAAAAGCTGTATTAGAATGTTAAACCTTATAAAAATAATAAACTTCGATATTTCATTCTCTAAACAAGGCCTCAATGAGAGTATTTTTGAATTCTTGTGAACATTTTATTGTTTATCATGTCAAATTTGTGTTTAGCACTACACGTGTTTATGTCAATGCTTTGAAATTACGAACTTCTCTTAAAACAGGATCTTTTATCTGACACTTCCAATTCAGAAAATGTCACTCAATCATGGTCAGTTTGGTGAAATTAAAATTCACAACTATCACGTCTACCAGTCAGTTGAAGAATACCAGCTTAGTTGGATTTTATACCATCATGGCCTTCTGCTTTCATCCTATTGTATTAGCATTTATTCCTTCTTAATTCTCTCCTTGTTTTCTTCATTTGTTATATATCTTCCGCTGCTCTATTCATTAACTGAGAATAATAGCACTAACTAGAACCATATCTCACCTTAAGAGTATTTACGTTTAGCTTTCTACTCTGTAACTTTTCGTAGTTAAAAGTCTTTCCAAGTTATTGAGACTTCGCCTAAAATTTTCTATTCTTCTCAATTGGTTTACTCTCCTCACGCAACTCCACAATTTTACTAAGATTTCCCTTAAATTACAGTATCTTCAAGAATATTCGTTACTTTCAGTTTAGAAATGCAGGATAATGTAGGCACGAGAAAAGGCATGGGATGATACTGCTTTCTAGGTCAAATAAACATATTTGATTTGGGTAAAAGTGGTTATTGGGTTGCAATGTCATTCTTACTTTTTTCTCAAATGTCATCTTTAACTGTAATGTGTGACCAGGAAAAATGAAAAAAATGGTTTCTTCTACACGTGTAATTTTTATATTCCATGACAATCTTCGAAAAACATTCTCGATATTAGTTCAAAACAACTGATAAAAATAATACGTAGTAAATGTAGAGAAGCTATTTGTAACGATAGTCACACAAGAACACATCTTTAGCATGTTACCAGCTAAATTTTCAATTTGGGAAATCCATTCGATATAAGAATGTAGAACAAAAATATTGCAGGCCATTAGAAACATCGCTATAACAACAATATTGACCCAGAATATACTAACGATTTCGATATAAAACTATGGACCATGATACATAGATATTTTTGGAAATTTTCTTTCACTATTCATCGGTCGAAATTGATTATGATAGCCTGGTGCAAAAATGTATAGTACGGGTACATAATAAGCCCTTTATTTTCCAATATATATATATATATATATATATATATATAATCATTATCGATTTATCGATGGTCAACAATTACTAAAATAAGTGCTCGAAGAAATTGAATCTAGAACTAGTCATAAAATAATGAAACAGAAAGAAACTAGGCCATTAGTTTAGGACTCTACGTTTCTACGTTTCGTGTTCTTACACTTATCAGCTAAATATAATTGAAAAATGCGAAAAGCATCTTTGCAATAGATTGACAATATATATATATATATATATATATATATATATATATATATATATATAGTCGAAATTGATTATGATAGCCTGGTGCAAAAATGTATAGTACGGGTACATAATAAGCCCTTTATTTTCCAATATATATATATATATATATATATATATATATATAATCATTATCGATTTATCGATGGTCAACAATTACTAAAATAAGTGCTCAAAGAAATTGAATCTAGAACTAGTTATAAAATAATAAAACAGAAAGAAACTAGGCCATTAGTTTAGGACTCTACGTTTCTACGTTTCGTGTTCTTACACTTATCAGCTAAATATAATTGAAAAATGCGAAAAGCATCTTTGCAATAGATTGACAATATATATATGTATATATTCTATACGGGTGGTAAGGTTCTGGCAATGTTCATCCATTATTGTTTATTTATCAAATTCCTGTGAACAATGTCGACATTGAACAAAAATACCAGTAATAGAAAAAGTATTGTTTAAGGCAGCTTTAGAGCTGTATTTTTTTCTTAAAAAAAGAAACAACTCAAAGACAAAAAAAGGTTTGGAAGTAGGATAACTACGCTAGAGCTAGTCAAGTTATAGTTAAGTTGTGGGTTAGGGATTAACAATGTCATTGTCATATAATGATAATGATGGTGATGATGATGAAGTGAACTCTGATTCTTGTACATTTGAATGAGAAAGGGTAACTTACCACTAAATCACTATCCTATCTAAGAAATGATTCATGTTTACTCTTTTCTTTTGCTGCCAAGCCCTTGTGAGGGGCACGTTTAGAAATCCTTGAGATGTGATAGATACTGTTTGTTGAAGAAAACATTTTTTTGTTTATATAGGTAAGACTGAGGTTTTTAAAATATTATTTCATTTTTGTCACTGCTACTGCAAAAGCAGTGTGACCTGGCATCTTCTTTAACACATTATTGTATGTTCTAGTAAGACATCTGTACCAATTTATCTTTTTTGTATCCCCGTTTGTCCAATAAATTACCGAAGTTCAGTTCAAGTTTACTGTTAATACACACTTTTATTGATGCAAAATCGTCCTCTGATGTCAATTACTCTGCAGTAAGAGTAGTATTTAAGTTTAAACCTCTTTTGTGAGAGGTTGCATAAATTTATTATGTTACCAGAGCTGTTCAAATGTCTCTGTTGTCAGTATATCTTTCGCTAACCATGAAATACACTCATTGCACTTAACTGAAAGCAATCATTCGAGTTTCTTTAGCACGTATGCATAATGTTCTTGAGTAAATGTTCAGCTATCCTCGAAAAAAGCAATAACTGCATTAATTTTAGACTTACTAAGATAATTTTTATGTAATGAAGCTGCTTCCAGTGCTAAAACAAATAACATGCCAATTTTTGTAGTGAAAAACAAGTGATATGTGTTCTTTGTCAAAAAAAAACAAAAATCGCTGTTTATGTGTTCAATGTAAATATACATATTTTTAAAGAAATATTTTTAGTGCATATTAACTTCCAAAAGAAAAAATTAAACTCTGATTATACATTTCTGAAAAGGTTACAGCTTTTAAAGGATAGCTTTTTACAGTAAAGAAGCATGCTCTACAGCCAAACCAGAATCAAAGAACGATCCTGCATGTCCGAGTTCAATCATCGATACTTTTTGTCACTCAAGGGCTCATTTGTCAGGGCAAGACTTGGTTAACATAATTTGCGTTACAAGAAAATTCGTCATTTTTTTAAGCTTCAGGGGTATTTAAAACGGAACAGGTAGTAAAAGTCGATGTCCATTCATTCTTAATGTTGTACTTCTTATTATTCATAAAACGGTGTGAAAGAAACAGGTGAGCTATGGAGTGAATAGAGGACATAATAGAAATTTAGCTATTGTCTGATAGATCCTTCATTTCCTTTAAATGATTCTAATGAGCTCTTCAAATAGGAGCAGTGTCATTCAGTAATAGAGCTTCTAACATGTAAGTCGCTGTAGCGTAAAAACATGCACCTGACCTTTGTTTCTTGTTTTCCTTTTTCCTACAATAATATTTGAATTAGTAATACTGAAAACCTTTTATAGGTTTTCAAATATCACTACCTTTGAAGTACAGAAAACCCACAAAAATTCTAAAATATCTGAAAAATGTTACATTTCAAAATGCAATATTTATTGCTTAATTATCACAATTTGTCAACTACAGGTCTGACTATGGCACAATGTATACTTTCTAAAGAGCCACAAAAATATAACAAGTACAATTACTTTTAGTTGTTTTTTCCTTAAATCTAACCCCTTCCCTTGTATCTGTGCAAGACTCTTGCTGAATCAGTAAATTGTGTAGTAATATCCTATAAAAATTTGCTCTTTAGGCAAATGCTATCTTAAACATCAGAAATTGCATGTAAAAATTACTTTTAAACCTGGACTGAAAAAAGGGTTAGCATCAGAAAGCTTTTATGGTCTTCGTTTTCCTAGTTTGAGTTGAAGTTAGGTTCATCGTTATGGTGCCTTCTTGGTAATGTCATTAGACAACAGGTATAGTGAAGTTACTTTTTGTTGAAATTGACATACCAAGAGGATTTTTCTACCATACCTTCACCCTCACCTATCTCGTAGTCTGGATGACTTCGGGGGCTCCACTGATGATGTTGCAACCACTCCTCTCCAATCTTCTCGGTCTCCCGCTTTTCTCGGAGCTTCACCCAATGTGCAGTGTGTCCACTCTGGGATTTTGCCCTCCCATCTCTTCTTCTGTCGTCCTCTCTTTCTCTCTCCTTGGACCGTGCTTTTCAGGAATGCCTTTGTAAGTCCGTTTGATTTTTCTTACATGGCCATACCACTTCAGTTTGCGTTTTCTTACTGTGATCGGGAGTTCTTCATAAGGTCTGATGGCATGCCTTATCCTCCTTTTCACTTTCTCGTTGGTGACATGGTCTTTGTAGGAGATGTCAAGGAGCTTTAGGAAGCATCTCATCTCATTTCCTACCATAAGGAGAGTTGAATTCCTTATTGAACTGTTTAAGGAAATGTTAAATGGAAAGATGAGCTAAAAAGACATAATATTTTTAACAATATCAATAGTGGTGACCTATTTCCGTTACTCTTTCTTTGCATTGTTTTCAATGTCATTTTTGAAAACAATTTGGAGCAAGAGCATTAATATTGGAGGTGGAGTACACAACGATGAAGGATATGTTGATGATTTGAAGATCCGTCTGATTCATACGTTTTTTTGGAAAAAAAGGTGTACGATAGTTCAAAAGAACAGGTCTTACAAATTCTTTATTTGAAAAAATGTAAAGTTAAACTTTTGGTATGGTATTACTGAACAAAAACTCCTCTATACAACTCGTCCTCAAACGATTACAAAATACTAACCCAACCAAACTTTGATAATACAGCACACTTACACAAAATTGTTTACAGATTAAAGAAATTATTTCTTTGAAGTGCATAAGGTGAAGGGTCAAGAAAACAAGGGAACTAAATTTTTCCGGGTTTACATGTTACCCACAATGCTATTTAACAAAAATATCATCTGGAAATCCACACCTTAAACAGGTTGTGGTAAATAACAATGTAAAAGTAATCCTCAGGGGTAATAGACAAAATACCTATAAAAAATCTAAACCGAATGGCAGACCTAAAATCTATCATGACAGAAATGATTAACAAAAATTAAAACTCTTTTGGTGTTAGAAACCAAAATACGCTTCATACACGAACAGTTTAAAAAATGGTGATTACGCCAAATGTAAAGGAGAGAAATGAGGATAATAAGATGGATAACTGGTATATCAATGTTGGAAGGGAGCTAGAGTGAAGATTTAAGAAAAATGAGTGGACTATGTAATATAAAAGAGGATTCAGTAGAGGCACGATTGAGGTATTTTGGCTATGTGCATAGAAAGAATGACAACAGGCCAATGAAGGTATTAATGAATGTATACTGAAAAAAGAAGAGGGAGACATGACATGGGGCGTGAGCTTTTCTGACAAAAACAATTGTCAATACCAGAGTAGAGATTAGAGGAGAGGGAAGAGGACCTTTTTGTGGTGCATTTTGTAGTAAGGAAGGAAGTCTATAAAGGAAAAGGAGCACAATAAATAGATGTCATGCAGGGTGTCATCAGTCTTGGGTTCATTACGTTGAGCATTTCTCTTTACTACTGAAATTTTAATCTCGTCAAATAGACTGGCATGGCAGTGCGAAGTACAATCTTTGCAACCTCAAAACCATTTTCACATTCTTCAGATAAGATATATTTATGCCATACTAAAAATGGAAGTATTTCATGTTCACGTTTTTTCTCTTTAAAATTTTTATGCCTTTTTTTCTAATGAATGAAATTCAACAACTTTTTTTAAAAGTATGCTGTCACCTATGGGAGAGTTAATTGAAAAGAGAAATAAGAAAACAAATAACGTTAACGAAGTATATTTGGTAAATAATTGCGTTGGAACATTTTGCACATGGAATGTTCTTCCTAAACGGATAACTTTTCCAGTTTCAGTTCCTCTTCATTTTTGGTTTTTGCAATTTAACTCTTATGGAATACCTTTTTCTAGTGAAAAAATATCTGAAATTTTTCTCGGCCAAAATATACCACTGAAAGCAAAATAAACTGATTAATATATCTTCCAAAGCTGTATAAAGAAAATTTTGTTATAGTCTTAGTTCTCTAAATATTTTTGTACCATTTCTTTTTAATATTGTTTTCTTATAGGTTTTCTCGAAAAATAGAAATTGTTGTAACACCGATAGAATATTCCAATATGACATACTTCGGTAGGATAGAAAAGAATGATACCACTCAGATATTACAGCCCTCTTTGACAAAAATTTGGTCCTCTAAAGTCACCTTATTTTTTATGGAAAGCTTCGATTTTCCTGTACATTTCACCAATTATTCAGGTCATGATCAATATCAAAATTGGCACTTATTTTAATCGAAACAATTTAAAAGTTACACGCTGGGAACTGTGAATTTTTCTTGTGTTTTGCAATAATCTTTTTGAAGATTACGTAAAAAGTAAGCTTTAAATGAAGTAAATTGTTGAATTTATTGAAAATTTATCAAATTAGACTACGTGGGATACAGATACATAGACTAAGTTTAGTATATTATCGGTATTTCTAATATATTAAATTACATATCCCATTGCTATATGATTAATATACCTGTGAGAAAATTCTAGCAAATCCTTTTTAAATTGAGATTTTGTAATATGTTTAATAAATCGAGATTTTGCAATATCTTGTAATATTTTTGAAAAACTAATAGTGATAAAAAGTGTATAAATTGAAAAATAAATTAAAGAATGGTAAAAAAAAGTATTCTTTTTGAAAACCGTTGTCCTAAACCAGGATTACCATCTAAGTGCAGGTTATTTGTTGTGTTTGATGATTTTCAATGTTTTTTTAAAAGGAGATCTTACTATTAGTTTGTCTAGTGAACGGCACAAAAAGCTCAGGTTTAGTTCCTAAGTCTAGTTATTTCCTTTGCTATGGTAAACAACCTGCAGAAAATAAAAGTACAAAAAGCAAATAAATTAATGAAAAAATTACTTTAAGCTATCCTAATAAAATTAAATGTAATTTAACAGATCCTCTAACCTTTTTTGTACAACTGGAAAATGGGATAGATATTAAATTATGCTATTTTAGGATGTTTATGCTGAAAATTTCTTACATAGATTTGAAACACCCAATTGTTCATGCTGTAAGTTTTTGTTGCTATAAAAGTAACTTCCTCTTCTCAAACTGGTAGAAAAATCATAAAGATCTAAATACTAGCAGATAATGTTGTTCAAATGTTCTGTGTGAGATCTAGCTATCCTGGTAAGCAAAGAAAATTTTGTCTCTGAAAAAGAATGAAATGTTTGCTTACAGTTTACATGTTTCTGTCCAGTAGATAGCATTTTGATAAATTTGATACGCTTTTCGTTTATTTCTTTTGAAAAAAATGTTAATGAGAAATCTTTTATATGATCTACAGAAATTTTAATATTTCTCGAACAGAGCTTGCTTGCTCTTTTTGAGTGGAAATTTTCAAACGAAATCCATGAATAAGTCTCAACATTTTCTTCTTAAAAATAAAGTATAGTAAACTGCTATAAGTAAGTCTAATGATTACCTTAAAATCGAGTACTTCAAGAGAACCGATAATATTTAACTACCGTGATTTTGAACAAAGAGTGAACTCTTATGTAGTTTGATATTTTCTTGAGAAATCTTCGTAACTACCACTATTCAAGATACGTGAATAGGCGGGTAGATAGATAGATGGATAGATAGATAGATAGATAGATGAATAGATAGATAGATAGATAGATAGATAGATAGATGGATAGATAGATAAATAAATAGATAGATAGATGGATAGATAAATAGATAGATAGATAAATAGATAGATAGAAGGATAGATAGATAGATTGATTGGTTGATAGATAGATAGATAGA
>RDPX01000037.1:1467714-1478025 GCA_003991215.1 Morbakka virulenta
GATAGATAGATAGATAGATAGATGGATAGATAGATAGATTGATTGGTTGATAGATAGATAGATAGATAGATAGATAGATAGATAGATAAATGGATAGATAGATAGATAGATAGATAGATAGATAGATAGATAGATGGATATATGGATATATGGATAGATGGATATATGGATAGATGGATAAATGGATAGATGGATAGATGGATAGATGATAGATAGATAGATAGATGGATAGATAGATAGATAGATAGATAGATAGATAGATAGATAGATAGATAGATAGCTGGATGGATGGATGGATGGGTGGATGGATAGATAATTAGATGAATAGACGGATACTTGGATAGGTGGAAAAAATAATGGGAGGGAAAGAGACTGCAAAAATTTTGTTTTTGGAGAATCAATTAAAGTTGTATATCAAATGTTTGCCAATGTGAAATCTACTAATTATTCAGTATACTTGTATCCCAAATCCTTAGCAGAATAGTTTGACATACACAACTTCATTTTGGCATTTTTCTTAACTCTTTCTTTACTTCCCAGGTATAGCTTCTGTATTTTTACAAAGTTCTCCTTATACAAGAACGGGTACAACAGGTATTTGGGAAAATGTATGACATCAAAGACAGACTGTTTTCAGATTGGCACATTGGCGACAATAGCTATTCGTTTTTAACTCTGGTAGTGTTTTGACTGAGGCTGTCCATATAAATATAATAACGCACGGTGCAACAGAACAACACAATCTATCAACTTCAAATGTATATGACAGATGTTTATATCCTGGCAAAGCTGCTTAAGTCTGTTGTACATCTTCACAAGGGAGATTTATCTGTTCTATTGTATAGAATTTGACATTGTTTAACACAAAGACAGCAACGCCTACAATACACATAGTTTTATGCCAGCTTTTATGTCACATTCACTGGTTCAATCCTTGTGGTACATGAGATGGCTTAACATCATTTTGACAAGAAGGTAAAAGATACCTGATATTCTTTACACACCTTGTATTCAGATTATTTTCATAGTTTTAAAGTTTCAATTCTAAAATATCCCAAAAAAACATATGTCCTTATTTCAAATTGTACATCGATTTTAGTTGGAAATATTCACAACAAGTATCTATGAAAAATTAAATATTATTTGAGAATTTACTATAACTCTAACTCTACACTTTGCAATAACCCAATGCTAAACTATTGGGTTGACAGAAAAGAGTTTCCTAAAAAAGGATCAAATCAAATAGAAATAATTAATAAATGGAATAATAGTAAAAAATAGTGGGTGATTAGTTGCAAAAGTGATCTTGTCGAAAACGTAATTCATTGGTATGGCAAATGGTCATAAAAAGCACAGGCTCTAGTTGGAGCCCACTTTAAAGCAATATACTTTATACTCATTTATAAACATGAATTCTTGATGGCCAAGAGGCTGAATGTGTAAATAGGTTATAGGTAGAACCAGTACTAGAAAAAAAATGTATTATAATTTAGCTCGTTGCGTTTGTTTTCACCTTCAGCAAGGCTGGTAGCCACTTCAGTACGAAGGGCTACTTTTCTTTCTCTAATAATCTTGAAAATTCTGAACTTTATGGACTCAGAGGAAATCATAGATGTAAGATGTAAGAGCTTTATCATGTCTTGAGTTGTAAGCTTTTTCTGGGCTACGTTTCGAGAGATACTTCTCCCATCGTCAGGATCACGATGCCTGGCACAGCCTGTCGATGAGAGAATTATCTCTCGAAACGTAGCTCAGAAAAAGCGTACGACTCAAGATATGATAAAGCTCTCATATCTATGGCTACTTTTCTCTTTTTACTTATTGCTATGTAGTTTTGATATTTTCCTTCTGTTTATTTCATTTTTCTTCCCTCTCCCAATTCGATCTCAGAAAACATGTACAGACATGATACAAGATATCTGTCTGCAAAATGAGTAATAGGCCACGTTTAATGGAAAAAATCAATTGCGGCACCACTTCAGGGGAATAAGTGGCTGAGGCTCGAATCGGGAACCTCTCACATGGTAGGCTGTTGGCTTAACCGTTCGGTCATTGCTGCCTTAGTTTGAAAGATAACATGAAATATTGTTATTAATAAAAACCATAATAGTTTAAGATATAAGCTCTAGGTTAGAAAGAGATTTAGTACGCCACCCATACCACATTCTGGCCCAACCGACGTCTTAAATCTAGTTGGCAGGATTGAAGAGAGTGTTTTCCATTCATTTCTTGCAATACATATTATACTACACAGTTTCATAGCACTTAAGTGTCATCTTAACGAAAGTAAAGTATTTCCTGTTATTGAACGTATGTTTGATTTGAGCCAAATAGCTACTCCATTATGATTGGTCAGGTTATTTATAGAAACTGTTAAAATAATAGACAAAATCCTATAAAAGTCAGTTGCATTACATTGTTGCTATGACTGAGTAGAAAACTTGAAGATATATTGGGGAAATTATTAATTACATATTTTTGAAAGAAAATCTTTATTTCTGATGATTATTCCTTAGAATCTGTAATTGGGTACCATCCGCTACACAGTAGAAACTATTCATAAAAGTTATGTGCGTTTTGTTTCATTCAGTAATCAAACTCAGGAACCATTCAATTTTATTTCTGTTTCAACAGATTTGCCGAAAATATGAGAATATTAGGATATGAATTTTGTTTGAAACTGCCTTTCTCTTTTTTATTGCCCTGAGTCAGCAGGCCTAGAACAAGGCGCAGTTTTCCTCCTTAACTTAGCTTCTATCCTGTACCAGGTGGTGTGTATCCATCAGTTTCCGAAATAGTCCCATGGCCTAGTTTTTCAAGAAATCATCTTGCAATTATGCATCTTCTTCTTCTCCTTTTTCTCTGACTTGTCCCTTGTCAATTGTGCATGAAAACTCATAATTTCTTTTAATTTTTTTTTGGTTCGAATTATGTAAAAAAAGGGTTTTCGCTAATTAATGAGTATTAGGAAGTAAGATGTTTCATATGAAGGTTAATTTTGATATTTTAATAGCACTACAGTAATTACTTTTCAGAATATCGTAATTCTGGGTCGTTCAGTCGGTAGAGTTTGAGATACTTAATCCCAGGGGGTTGGGATCGAGCCCAACTGAGCCCAACAGAGCCCAACGTTGGGCGATTACTATTTCGTCTATATTCTACTGTAGTGGTACCTTTTGCTCGATTTTGGCGGTTTGTTATACTACATAACTAAAGCTGTTTACAAAAACACCAAGAAAGATTATTCTTTTATTTTCAACTTCTAAAAAATCGAATGTAAGTGGAGGTTTTTTATGAAGCGAAATGAAATAATCCAAGCAAGTCTTGGTATCACATTTTAAGAACCTGTTATGGGTTTCAGAAAGTAAGAGCAGGGAATGTGGAGAAAGAAGTGGTAGATACTTGCAAAAATACATTGCAAATCAAGTTGCAAATAAACAATTAGTGGTACAAAACCTTCTGAAGTTAGCGAAGGACAAATATTGTGTATAAATAGCAAATTTTCTTACACCTTCTTATTGTACGCATTCTCCTTGCATGTCATCTGTCTCTCTCTTTCTTAACTCTCACCTCTCTCTCTCTCCCTCTCTCTCTCTCTCTCTCTCTCTCTCTTTCTCTTTCTCTCTGTATAAACTTAGAAAACTAATTTTTTATAAATAGTATATATATATATGTGTGTGTGTGTGTGTGTGTGTGCGTGTGTGCGTGTATATGATGTAAATTAAACTCCCCAGAAGGAGAATTGCGAGTAATCATCACCTGGTAAAGAAAGCCACTTCAAGAATTCCACTTTACTTCTACCGAAGAATGCTTAATCAATACGTTTAAATGAATATCAAATTCCATGTTGAGAAAGTTAAGTTGTCAAAGATACGATCACCATTTTCAAACACCGAAAAAAATTTTAAACTAATCTTCACAGTGTACATTTTATTTTTTTCTGAAAAATAAATCTTCTACTTATGCATGATTTAAATATAGCATGGAAAGTTATCTTACTTTCACCTACAGCAGACATTACACACGAAACCTATTTGTTAAAAAATTTATGCATTGAGCAGTATTTATTTAGCAGACCTGTAGGATAGTATTTAATGTTTTAGGCTCCTCAACTACCATTTTTTCAATTTTGTTTTCCATTCCAGCAGCTTGATAAACTGTTGCAGATTCCTTATCTCTCTTGGCTCTCATGCTGACAGAATTACGTTGAGTTATGTGAAAGTTCTTGTTCTACGATTATTTCAAGACAAACCCTTTTAAAAATATTTTCTTATGAAACATTTGTTTATAATTTCATGAAATAGATGATAACTGTACTAATAAGATATTAATGTGCCATTAAAAATGCTTGGTGTAAATTCCACCAAGTTACTCCCTCGACTGGACCCCAGCAGGAGTAAGAATAGGGTAGTGGTCCATCTTTAGAAATCATATACATAGTCGAAACTTGAAGTGGAATGATGATTTCAGCCTTGTATCCGATTGTGTTTGCTGGCTCCATCTTACTGCTATTCGTCCTGTCCAGGAGAAAATGACCTAAGACTTGTAGTCTAAGGATGAGTATTGGAGAAGTAGGCCAACTTAGATCGATATGAATGACAAACCAAAGCTTGAAGCAAATGTTAGGCAAATAAATATTTTAAATCAGTAGTATTTTTCAGCAGTAAATAATAATAGTTTGTGCCTTAGGATTCAAAAATTACCAAGAGCAGACATAGTTGTTATGTAAACAATATTTAAGGTTTTGTCAACTTNGCCCAACGTTGGGCGATTACTATTTCGTCTATATTCTACTGTAGTGGTACCTTTTGCTCGATTTTGGCGGTTTGTTATACTACATAACTAAAGCTGTTTACAAAAACACCAAGAAAGATTATTCTTTTATTTTCAACTTCTAAAAAATCGAATGTAAGTGGAGGTTTTTTATGAAGCGAAATGAAATAATCCAAGCAAGTCTTGGTATCACATTTTAAGAACCTGTTATGGGTTTCAGAAAGTAAGAGCAGGGAATGTGGAGAAAGAAGTGGTAGATACTTGCAAAAATACATTGCAAATCAAGTTGCAAATAAACAATTAGTGGTACAAAACCTTCTGAAGTTAGCGAAGGACAAATATTGTGTATAAATAGCAAATTTTCTTACACCTTCTTATTGTACGCATTCTCCTTGCATGTCATCTGTCTCTCTCTTTCTTAACTCTCACCTCTCTCTCTCTCCCTCTCTCTCTCTCTCTCTCTCTCTCTCTTTCTCTTTCTCTCTGTATAAACTTAGAAAACTAATTTTTTATAAATAGTATATATATATATGTGTGTGTGTGTGTGTGTGTGTGCGTGTGTGCGTGTATATGATGTAAATTAAACTCCCCAGAAGGAGAATTGCGAGTAATCATCACCTGGTAAAGAAAGCCACTTCAAGAATTCCACTTTACTTCTACCGAAGAATGCTTAATCAATACGTTTAAATGAATATCAAATTCCATGTTGAGAAAGTTAAGTTGTCAAAGATACGATCACCATTTTCAAACACCGAAAAAAATTTTAAACTAATCTTCACAGTGTACATTTTATTTTTTTCTGAAAAATAAATCTTCTACTTATGCATGATTTAAATATAGCATGGAAAGTTATCTTACTTTCACCTACAGCAGACATTACACACGAAACCTATTTGTTAAAAAATTTATGCATTGAGCAGTATTTATTTAGCAGACCTGTAGGATAGTATTTAATGTTTTAGGCTCCTCAACTACCATTTTTTCAATTTTGTTTTCCATTCCAGCAGCTTGATAAACTGTTGCAGATTCCTTATCTCTCTTGGCTCTCAAGCTGACAGAATTACGTTGAGTTATGTGAAAGTTCTTGTTCTACGATTATTTCAAGACAAACCCTTTTAAAAATATTTTCTTATGAAACATTTGTTTATAATTTCATGAAATAGATGATAACTGTACTAATAAGATATTAATGTGCCATTAAAAATGCTTGGTGTAAATTCCACCAAGTTACTCCCTCGACTGGACCCCAGCAGGAGTAAGAATAGGGTAGTGGTCCATCTTTAGAAATCATATACATAGTCGAAACTTGAAGTGGAATGATGGTTTCAGCCTTGTATCCGATTGTGTTTGCTGGCTCCATCTTACTGCTATTCGTCCTGTCCAGGAGAAAATGACCTAAGACTTGTAGTCTAAGGATGAGTATTGGAGAAGTAGGCCAACTTAGATCGATATGAATGACAAACCAAAGCTTGAAGCAAATGTTAGGCAAATAAATATTTTAAATCAGTAGTATTTTTCAGCAGTAAATAATAATAGTTTGTGCCTTAGGATTCAAAAATTACCAAGAGCAGACATAGTTGTTATGTAAACAATATTTAAGGTTTTGTCAACTTTCTCATCTAATATTCAAGTGTAATTATACTCAAAATGGCTTCTTCAAATATTTGTTGCTGCATATTTCATTACTTAATGTTTCCCAAGTATAGCATCAAAAATGTGTTAATAATAATACCTATGATTCCTGTATTTGGTACCAGCTTTGAGTTCAAAATAATACAAAGTCAAAGAAAATTACATTTCCTCTGTAAAACTAGTGCTGGGTTTATACTTTACATACGGCACCCATCTAACCTCCACTACTCCCTCAAATATAATCCTGATTGCTCTTGCCAATTTAAAACAATCAACACATGAACATTGTTCTTGTTTGCTGTAACAAACTATGTTCCAAATTAATTAGACAGTCAAAATACAGCATAAGATGATCCAGGAAAAAGTAGTATTTTTAGTTCTTGCTTCTACAACTCTCTTTGAATAATCAAGACTATTACTTTGGTATACAAAATTCAGTAATAAAATTATTGCATCAGAGTGATCAGAAGCAAATTCTAGATTATTATGGTGTAGAATGTTCCGAATGTAAACATTTTGATGATAGTTGTGCAATGTTAAACCCTCCAGTTATGACCATTAATCAAGTGGTTTCCCAAAGGTAGACAAATTCTTCCTTACAAAATGTTGACAGTGTGATAAGAATATTAAAGTGGTTGAATATCGTAAGATTAACTATGGATTACTTTAAGTCCATCAGCCTCTGTTCTGGATCATTCTCCATATTTCAAAATGAGACCCGTTTTCTACTTTCCTTAACAGTATTACGCCATTTTTTCACATCTCTCACCCTAAGCAAGTCAGGTAGCCACTTCAATACATGGTGTTGCTTTTCTAATTTTTTCTCTGTACTTTTTAATCCTAACTCTTCTTTTCTATTCGTTTCTTCCTTCTCTCAATTCTATCCCGAGAAATATGTATAAGTCTAGTAGTATGCCACTTTTAATGGAAAAAGGTACTTGAAGGAACGTTTGGCTATTATATAAAAGAACTTTTGTCTATTATATTCATTGTACTCTTTTTTATTTCGATTCTCAGTTTATTTAACGTATCCTTTGTAGGTTTTACCTGCTCCACTTTTGTATCTCTTTTCTCATATTTAAGAAATTTCCTCCTAATATCGTATCACTATGGTATGGCCTTCCAAATACTGTTTTCTTTGTCATTTTAGCTTTGTCATTTATCTACTTGCTAAAACTAATTCGGAGATAAAAAAAGGTGATGTCTGCTGCTTTATGGACCGATGCATCACAGCGTTTTGATTATTAGACAATGTGTGTATGTGTTTTTGTTTTGTTTATTCAATGCAGTTATATTCACATCTAATACTCAGCCATGTTTCAAATCTTAATGCTATTTAGATATTTTTTGAGAGACTTATCTCATCATTAGTTTGGGAATGGGAAAACAATAGGCCAGTTCCTAATATTTTTTTAAGTTCTTGTCGTTATCATTTTTAAACACTTCTTTTTTTCTAAAGTTTGTATGAATTCTCTTTTGATTCAAAAACAAATTATCAAAAGTCTTGCTTTGTAAATCTTGCTGAAGCCTATGATATTAGTAAGAAGGTCAAAAATGTAGTTTTGAGTAATGAAGAAATTAGTTAGTCATTTATTTTCTAAAAGTTGAGTACCATTTCATCTTTTAATAATGCTTAAATAAAACAAATATCTGGATCAAGGTTCATTTAAACTCTAGACTGACTGAATTTCAAAAAATAAACAAAGCATTTCTGTTGCACCTGTAGCTTCTATTTTAGTCAACGACGTCAAAGCACTCATGTCCATGAAGTTTATCTGTTTTGTTGTATCATATATTGACGATCTTTACAAAAATTATACACACCTTTATCATTAGACTTTCAGTGATGTGAATGTACCTATATATATAATCATTTAGGCTATGGCTGACAGGGAGATTAATCTATCTGACCAGAAGTAAGCTACCACAATTTGTTAAAGACTGAGACCACCGTGTTTTCAGCCAGGGGTGCTTGCTTGTCAGTGATTTGCGACCATTCCAGTGCACTTCTAACTGGTGTAGTGAAATAGTCACCAAACCTTGATGCCCTTCAACCCATCAGTTTGTCAGGTCTTCAAGGTGTGTACATATGTCGGTTCTAGTGGTGTTGTTGTCAGTTTTAATAGATCGACTTTTTCAAAATACCAGAATAAGGAAATGTCAAATTTGAATTAAATTCCTTTAAATAGGATATATGTTCTTCTGTAAACCTAAACTGAATTATAAATTTTGATAACAATTTAGTTTTACTATGCAACTTGAACAATAGAAAATTCCAACTGTTATAAGGAAATCCATATACTCTTCCAATATGTTCAATTAAAATTTTCAAAACAAGAATTTAAGTTAAGCATAAGGTGATTTTGGATAGATTAAACAGAAACGCATAAAGCATGACATTATGATGACCCTAGTTTTTCTCCAAAATAAAGCTATCTAAAAGTTACATATCTAATAGAAAATTCTGATGCAAGAAATAAAAAGATCTTCAAATATTTACAAAAAGTTACATGTTTATATATTTGTAGCTTACAAAACATTTTATGATGTGTTTGAGTACCATACTTTTTGAAATTAAAAAGTAAGTTTCTGTACTGTAAATTAATTATTTTTTCTGTTTGGCACTTTTACTTCCCCATTTTGTTTTTATCCAGCGATTTAATTCTTTTCTAAGATGGGTTTCAATTTTTCATTGTCACTGGAAATATTTATGCACAGAGTAGTAATTTTATTCAAGCCTGTTTGTCCTTTTCTTTGAATTTCCAAGGAAATATTGATCTTAATATATTAATACGACAGAGACGCCTCTTTTAATAGGATCTTCTGTAATACAATATGAATCCTTCACACCTGCAGTTCTTTTCTAAACTGAACTTGCCAAAAACATGTACGTACAGACTTCAGAAAACTATGAATAGCTTTTACAGCGTAAACGCCATCTTAAAACCACATTTTTCATTTAAAGGTTAATAAAATTTATGTACAGGCTGGTATCACTCCATGAATTAACTTGAAGAAAAAATTCTCAAAAAAATCCCTAAAAAAGTTGCAGTTATCTAAAAGATGGAGGTAACTGAAAAAACAGCTTAGTTATATTTTGCCTTCAGCTTAAGCAAAGTATAGTGACATGGTTTACTGAACGTATTACTTGAGGGGGTTGGCAGCAACTAGGGTCTAGCTGAAAGTACTTGCGGCTGATACGAAAACAAGAGATGCGACTAGAAAGGAAAATTTTGAATTAATTTCTCTTTGCTTTGGGTTGGTAAATATGTTCTTACTTATTCATTAACTGATTTTGTAAAGTCTTTATACAGGATAAAAATATTTCAATGTTATATAAATTGCTATTGGTATGCGTCATGTATCAAACCTTAGAAAAACAGAATAAATAAGAAAAATGTAAGTATCAATAAAAATGCCGTTCTGTGGCCAACATAAAAGTAAATATAAAACATTAAAGAAGACAAGTAACGAAAGTGTTGCTTTGTAGATTAAAGTATATAAATATATATATATATATGTATATATAGAAAAATAATTACATATATATAATATTAGGAGTAAACTCCAAACACCCAGATGTTAAGGCTTCTATTTTGACAAAATAATAACAAAAAACCCAAAAATAACTCTTACATCACAAACAAATTTTACATAAATAAATACATAAACAAATACATAAACAAAGCCACAGAAGAAGTGCTTCAGACATTTAGATAAGAGACAGACATAAGAAAGATCATATTGGTAACAGAGGTCCCAGGCTTGTGACCGGCAATGGCTGCTTTCCATATGTGTTACAGGTACCCAACACTCAGCATTCTCTCTGTTACAAAGATGTAAAAAAAATCACAAAAAACATAGTAAAAGAGAAGAGAGAGAGAGAGAGAGAGAGAGAGAGAGAGA